>JAATLQ010032993.1:0-16152 GCA_013421005.1 Heliconius erato x Heliconius himera | reverse complement strand
TGCGGAGTCAGCTTAGCTGATCGAATCCGCAATGAAGAGGTACACAGAATGGCAGGTACTAGCGAGGATGTCACGGTGAGAATGAAGAAGAACGTGCTCAGCTGGTTTGGGCACGTCGAACGAATGAGTGATGAAAGAATGGCAAAAAAGATTTATGATGGAAAAGTGAGCGGTAAGAGAGGTAGGGGGAGACCTCGGTTGACCTTCGAAAACACAGTATCAAAGATACTGGAGGAAGGACACGTAAAAAGCATGAGGACCCCCCGAAGGGCATGTATGAAGAGGTTGATGACAGTGGACGAGGCGAAAGAGGTATGTAGAGACCGTAGCGTTTGGCGCTCCGTTCTCTCTGACTACCCCGCAAGGGATAAAGCGTGAAGCTAAGTTAAGTTAAGTTAAGTTAATCAGCTTCACGCTGTATCCCGCACACGGCAGGGTAGACAGGGGGAAGCTAGTGAAAGACACTCCGTTCCCATTTCTGGAACTCAACGCCGCGCTTTACTTACTGACACCAGAGCGAAGAAATGGAAATATAAATTTAAGTAAATATTTCATCTCCTCGAGTGGGGATAGAACCCACAACCAGTCGATTTTACAGTCACACTTTGTGCCGCTGCGCCACGACCGGCCTCATAATATTTAAAATTTTGATTTATAATATTAATATATAATATATATATAAAAGGACTTGTGCTGACTGACTGAGGTAAGACGCACGCAGAGCCGTAACCGCTGATGGTAGATACGTCAAACTTGGGCAGATGTTTATTTTCATATTCTGGACATCCACTAAGAAGGGAATTTGAAAAATTTTAACCCTAAAGGGATGAAATAGGGGTTGAAAGTTTGTATGGATTTTTTTTTTAATCTGTACCGATTTTTATAAAATATGGAAAAATCTTTATATTGTCACCGATTTTTATAAAAATTTAAATTCAGACTGTTAAAAATATTTTATTGAACAGGTGTTTCGTGGTTTTTTTAGAATTCACTCCTAATAAGCGTGCGAAGCCGCGCGCGCCCTCTAGTATAATATATACTTCATTTTTAAGATACACCTAAATAAGTTTAGTTTTAACTGGTACGATGTTAAAGCGAGACATATTACAGCGAAATTTCCCTATAGCTTTCTTAGCTTTCCTATCTGTTATAAGATCTCGGCCTGTCTAGAATTATCATAATTTTTTTTTTAATGGGTCTTCGAGGGTGGCATCAAGAAATAATTTTGAATTTAGTGTCGGTATAGAGAGAAACTCAGACAGGGCTTCTTAAACTAGTCCTGTGGCAGAGGTCCTCAGCACTGCTCTGAGCTCCTCACCCTGCGTTTTGATGGGCACATGGCTGCTGCATGGTTGTTCCATGGAATGCTTAGTGGTTTTTCCTGTTATGACATAAATATATTGAGCGATACTTAAGTATATTGTTTTTAAACATTGTATTTCTATGAAATTTATACAAAAAAATGTCTTGATGTTGTTCTAAAATATATACTACTTCTTTTGGGATATGAAAATACTTGTACGTAGTAACATTTTTCTTGACTTTCTTATTTTTCCTTATAGTAAGTATTCAACCCAGGGTGAGGTGAGCCAAGGCCTAGTTTATTGTAACTTTAGATGTTTACTTTTAAACTAATTTACCTTATTAATGCATAAGCCAATTTTCCACGATTAATCAAACATTTGAACACTATCATCGAATTTCAGAAAAGTAGGAACAGAAGAGAAATCAACATATACAAATCTTTCAGCGCTGTGAGATTTCCCTCTATCGAATGAACCTCCTCATACCGTGGACATCTTATTAAATAGAAAATCTGTGAAGAAATCCGATTATTTGATTAACGGTGCGTATTGCGACGCCATTTGCAATAGCAATTACAATTAACCACCCTTCAGGCGTCGGGGGTGGCTCGGTGACCCTTATCTCGGGGTGGGAAGGTCCAAGTTGGTCTAGAGGCCGCCGAGAGCTCGGTCCAAGTCCGGGGTTCAAGTGAAAACATGCGATCAATTCAAGCGAGTATAATTTTGAGATACTTTTTTCTGGAAAGTTCCGCTCTGATTGGTCCGGCCGCGGGCGCGCGCCGCACGCCGCGCTCCCATTGGCGCGCGCGGGAAACTGCGGCTCTGTGCGGACGCGTGACGCGCCGCGCGCTGTCGATGTCGACCGTCGTCGTCGATACGCGGACTTGTCAAACACAACACTAATAGGTGTCAAATGATTATGAGTTTTAATTACATTTAGAAATTAAATATGTTTAAATTTATACATTGTTGTTTCAATTACGTTAGTAATTTACAATGTCATTGAAATTTAAAAGCAACTAATTTCATTTTAATTTTCATATTCACAATTATAATTAAATTTGCTAAAATTTTATTACAATGATATTATAAATCAATATAAAATTGTGTATATTAAATATGAATAAATATCCAGATTTTAAAAATCTTATTGCAATATATTAAAATATATCGACAAGAGAGCGAGCTCGACATCACTCGCCATGTTTACTATTCTCGAGGTGTATAATGGGCCCAGTGGCAGTTGGCAGTTGCGTCTCAATCATCCCACCTTTTACTTACCGTGCGAGCGAGACGGAGCGCACACGCGCCTGCGAGAGAGCGAGACGCAGCACACGCATTCAGCCGCGACGGGCCTTCAAATGCACGCATCGAGCTGTCACGCTCAAAATGAAATAGACTTTATGTTGTGGGCGTTAAAGTTGATTATTGTGTGTATCTGTTATGATTTAGTTGCGCAATATTTAGCATGTATGTTTTCTTTAGATATGAATGCAAATAGTAATGGCGCATTTTTATTTGAAATGTTTACATAGAGGGTCCTTCCCCGGGGCCAAATATGAAAACGGGCAAATATCGCCGCCATTTTGTCGCCGTACCGTCAGCAAAAAAATATAGTTCGTGTGGAGTCCTCAGGGCAGAGGGAAAAGAGAGAGGGAGCGCCCGCTGGCTGACTGGCACCAGTCGAGGGTACTCACGTTTGATGCGAGTTACGAAACAATCTTAAAATTGTATTTTAATTTTGTGAGAGTCCTTTGTGGGAAACGTCACAAGGGAGTGGGTCTAAGCATTTTATAATTTGCTTCAGAATTGAGTGTTTTTCAGAATTTATTTACCATATGTTCATCTTTGAATTTTTGTAAACAACGACGTAGTTATGAATAACTACTGTGTTTGATGTGATTATTTACCTTTAAAAGACAAACAGTAAACGCGATGGTTGTGGGTTCGATCCTCACTCTAAGGAGTGATATTTAAATATTTTATATGTTTAGCATAAGGTTACCTCTGCCTACTCAAATGAACAGAAAAAACATGAAGTTGACACTGTTAGAAATATTTTATTATGTATAGGTACATTAACAATATACAAACGAAAGTTAGTACATTGAGTTAGAAAGTTGAAACTTAGCATGTAGGTAGGTTAGGGAGTATGGTAGAGCACTAAAGATATATAATTTTTCGAAAAAAAAACGATCTCTTAATATTACGTCTTAAAGTTTACGACTCGTATTTCTACACGTTCTATGATTAACTTAAAACTAATAAAGGAATATTGTTAAAAGCGCAGTTAAAAAATATACCTATGACTTTTTAAAATGTTCTTTATACACTATTCCGCATATAGCCGGATAGGCCTCTGCCTCTAGTAACAAGGCAAATCGCGGCGTTGAATTCTGCCACTCAACAAGCAATGCCTCGAGAATTCAGCGGTAAGTAGGGAAAGGAGTGTATTAACACTAGATTCATATCCTCTGAAATTTGCTTGCATTGCTTATTGAGTGGCAGAATTCAACGCCGCGCTTTGCCTTGTTACCAAAGCGACGAAATGAAGATATCATTCCCTCACAGAACATCGAGCCCACGATCGTTGCGTTTTCAGTACCACACTCGTACCACTGCGCCATAGATCCTGAGTCAGTAAAATAATGTAACTAAACAGAAATCAACTAAGTATATATTATATTTTTTTACCTAAAATATTTGTAAGGCTTGTTGCTTGATAATTTCTCATATATATCTATACTAGCTTATACCTACAGCTACGCCCGCGTTGTCAAATAGAAATAATAGGGATGGATTCACAGTCACGGCTCTTTCTCAATCCGACCTCATATTATTGTATAAGATCTTTTTTTCTATGTGTGATTGGACCGGAACCTCACCAGAATTTAAGTTTGAATGCTTTCATTGTTTCTCATATAAGAATATCTTTATCAGAGTGATATCCTATGGTACAGTACTACATTGAGTTACATAGGAGAGTTAGTGTGACGCACGTAGCTCTGCTAGATACGTAAAATATCCAATACAAAAAGGATCTTTCAATATTAGTCTATTCCAGGTTTCTGAGATTAGCGCGTTTGATCTAACAAATTATCTAGCTGAATAGTATTAATATAGATATAAAACTGACGTTGAAACGGCTCGACTTGTTTACTTCAGTTACTTCCATAGTATTCAGTTACTTCCATATGTCCTATGGGATTTTACTTCGGGGTAATGCAGCCGGTGTTCAACCGATATTTGTCCTGCAGAAGCGAGCTATTCTATAGGCCCTAAAGACTCCTTAAGGCAAAAGTTTAAAGAAATTAATATATTGACAGTTGCATCTCAATATATTTTTGAAAATGTTATGTATGTTAAGAAAAACATTAATAATTTTAAAATTGGTGATTTTCTTAATATTAACACTAGAAATAGGCATAATCTTGGTGCACCTGTAACTCGGTTGCATCGAATTCGTAATTCTTTTATGGGACAATGTGTACGCTTTTACAATAGGATCCCAGAAAACGTCAGAGAATTTTCTATATCACGATTTAAAAAAATTGTGAAAAGACGTTTGTGTGTTAAAGGTTATTACCAAATTAATGATTTTGTAAATGATAACACGCCTTGCGAATGAAATGCTCGCTCCAGTCTGTTTCAAAAGTATCATTGTTACAGATATTTAAATATATATTTGTATAAATTGATTTTAAAAAAATAGGTCCCGCCTCTTTTCTTGAGCCTGTTCTTCTCAGGTCTGAGGCATTAACTTTAGTGAACTGGTGGTAAATTATTTGACGTTCAAAAAATGAAGCAAGAAGAAAAGTTGCAATTATTTCAACGACAGTGATTTGATTAACTGCATTAACGCCTCTAGGGTCAGTCCCACTCAGAAGTAGTCGATCAGTAAGGGGCACAGCTACGTAGGTATATCACTGGGTTACCGCACTCTATTTAAAGGCAATTAAGTATCTTATGTCAAAATGTGTCTAACCTCGAGAACTTTATTATTATGCATATTTTACACGCCTCTGCCTATACACGGTATAGGTACACGTTCCGTGGTTCACCTCAGAACTAGATGTAACATAGCAAAACTGCGAATATCATAGCTGCGGGTTGCGGCGTCAGGATGTGACTATAACCATGAGACGGATGTTGAAGCCCTTCCTGGGCACCTGCCTCTAAAATATGTAGATTTTTTCATAAAAAAATATTTATAGTTTCTAAAGGCAGTAGAGAAGTGTAGTAAATAAAGGAGATATAGAGAAAAGCTTACTGTGTTGAACGATTTTCTACAATACAATTCGATCAACGTAGGTATTATAGAAAGCCAAAGGCTTATTTTAGATTTACGCTGTATTCTGCATGCTAGGTAAGGCTAAGTAGTAATTTTACGAGACAGTTTACCATTTTTCATCCTTTCCATTTCACTGCCTGTTGTGTAGTGGAATTGCGGCGTTTTTCACCTTACACGAAAACAATTCATTTCCCCAACCGTGTTGTCGTACTCACTACCTTGGCGCTTACAGACGATGTGCCACTGCGTCACGACGGCAAAGGATTTACTTCACTAAAACAGTCGAAATTCAGTCATGAAAATAGAGAATTATATAGTAATATTAGGAATTTACATTATCATAAATGAGGTTGTGGTGCAGAAGGCAAGCGTCTGACTGGAAACAAAATGGTCGTGTGTTCAACAACACTTGGGGAATTGATAACGAGTATATTTGGCGGCGCTATAAGTGGCGCGGCGTTGAGTTCTGCCAATGAACGCGGAACGTCTTGAAAATTGGGCGAAAATCGGCGAATGGAGTGTGGATAAGTTCCCTCTGCTATGCGGGAAAAGGCGTGAAAGTGTAAAATAAATAAATGGTATTATGGCTCAGTTGGGACGTATCTGATTAAAGAATTGCAAGTTGAAGTAATACTTGGTGAAATATTATTCTTATACCATGTTTTTCTGGTTAGTTTTGTGTTTTGTTCCACTACTTAACATGTGGAAAGAATGGCTATATTTGATAGTAGAATTAAAACCTTACATTAAATGATCTCTGTTAGCTTGATAAAACATAGAGAGGGAGGAACGAAGGACGGTTAAACCGTTCTTATTGTAAGAGTGTTGATCCTTTACAACGATCTCTAAATTATTGCGCATTAATCTAATAAATCAATAGAGGCCGTCGTGGCGCAGCTAACTCGGGGATATGAACTATTTCCATTTTCTTTTTCTATCAAGCAATGTCTCAAAAACAAGGTGGAAAGTGAATGAAGTGTCTTAGCACTAGGTTCCCTCTGTCTTCCTTGTTACATGCGAGTAAACAGCGGGAAGTTAAATAATCTAAAAACTAAAACAACCCAAAAAAGTCCTACAAAATACACAAAACAATAACATTTTCAAGACACTCGAACTGAAACAAAACTTTGGTCACGTGAAAAAGTTTGAAACACTTGAAAAATATTGGAATGAATTGTTAAGAGCAATATTTTCAATAGTCAATACAATACATCTCGGTACGTTCGACGGCACGTCGGCGTGACACGGCCAATACGCCGGGCGCCGTCGAAGCAAAGTGGCCCGCGCGTGACATCCTGCTACTCTCATTAGCGAGTTGTCCAAACTTGTTATAACTTGACACCGCTCTCCCTCCGCCCGCCCTCCGCCCTCCGCCCTCCGCTCGACGTCCGATTGACTACCATCTACCGACTAATTCCTAGATGTCAGGGTTGGCTACTATACTTTATTACAAATTATCGAGATGCTATTATTTTTATGTTAATTGACACCGTCGTGGTGTAGTGGGACAGCGTCTCATTGTAACCGCGATAGTTGTTGGCTCCATTCTTAATCAAGGGAGTGAATTATGTTCACTTCCACGCGCTAGTCTTAACACTTAGTTATCTGGGTAACTGGGATAACGTGAAGTTAAAATAAAGTAAATTGTCACAGAATGTATGAGAAATATTAATTCCGAATATCATTATTATGAATCAGTAATAAAACGAGATCAATGTAAGATAACAAGTCAAATCAAATTCTCCTCGCTACCTAAACAAACAAGAAACAGTAGTGGTGGTGTTTTAGGCGGAGACCGAGACATTGATGTCAATATATTGCCACCACCATCACCACAGTCACCACCATCTTTAAAAGTAGTTATGTAGACAAATCTGCAACTAAATTTAGTAAGGAATCTTGGTAATAAGAGAAACTTATTAAATTTCATGAAAATCTTTAAATGTATCTATATAATCTTTATCTAAATAGTCTAATATCGAATGTTTGACGTCATATTAGTGCACTTAAAACGCATAAATTGTAAAAAAAATCGAATTAGAAAAAATAGCGAGTCCAGCAACCCTTACACCAGAGAGTGTTGCGGAGGCTACGTGACATCGTGACTGTTGCGCGTACTGCATCGCGGACTGATTTAACGAATTAGGTTATATCTAACGATTTGTTACAATTTTACACAATATTATAGAAGTGGATATGGATATTTTAAATATTACATTGACTGCTTCAAGACTGCGTCGACCCGGTCGACGGTTAACCAAAGGTAAAAGAAGCTAGCGCCTTTGTGTGGAGTTGACTGTGCTGTAAGTAGAGTGGCGCCATATGAGATGCCAACTAAATGAGCAGAATATAAGCAACTAAGGAAACTATGGATTTTTATTGTAAAATCAAATAGATTACTTAGACTAAATAAAATGTAATAGTTGTTTTGGCACATCAGACAAAACGCAACTATCTGGCACCCCTGAGGGCGCCTCGCGCGTGTTCGGGAGCGCCGCGGGCACCGATACGTGAGATCGTGACTTTCGACCGCGCTCACAACGAATTATTCTATATTGTAATGTGTTGCCGAAAACTCGCCCGCATCCTCTCTTATACAGCATGTTCTATAAAAGATTTTTCTTTAAGAACTACATGAGAATTAACTTTGAAGCTGCGAGCGAAGTGGGCATATTGAGGATTACGATGAAATTGTAAGAGTAAATTGCATACTTATATTTCAATCAATAAATAATCGCGCAAAAAGGGCCGAGAGAGTAGAACGAGTTAAATTGAACTCGATCAGTTCTAACACGCAATTATTTTTCACGATGTAACCTGCATCATAACTTGAGCATACTTATTATTTTGCAAAATTACGAACGTATTTAGAAATATAGCTTATTATTTGTCTGGGAGACAGTATGTCTTAACTCTATTTTTTTTCCTCTGTCATCCTGGCTATGTGAGAAAAAGCAAGAAGATGCTTTTTTGAATTTATTACTTGAGTCAGCTGTGTTTTTTAAATATTTCTTTTTATTTAATTTGAAACTCTCGTCAAACACCCTGTATCCACGATTGGCGGTATCGGTTCGTTACAAGCCGGCCGCTCGTTACAGCGCCGCCGCGTTGACGCGGTAATGAGCATTAGCGATCGCTGTCATTTAACTTGTTTCGAGATCTCCACAATCACTCTGTCACAACTGCCCCCGGGCGGCGCTCGCGGCGCTCGCGGCGCTGGCGGCGTTCTACCATCCCGCTTCTAACTTCTAAACTTGAACACCCTTAAAATTTTATAATTATGCATTAATGAATCTAAAGTTATATTTGTAATAAATTGTATTTGTAATGTATTGTAGATATAATTAAATAACTAATATGAAAAAATATAATAATTTCGTTGTATATTTTACGTCCAATTAAATTTCGTGATTAATCCATTATCAGTCATAGTGTCTGTCTCTTAACGAACGGGTTCGATTCCCATTAAGGGGAATGAAACATTTTTATTTTCTCGCTCTGATGACAAGACTACTCATCGCGCAATGTCTCGACCTTTATGCTGATGGCGACCTACCCTGCTATATATTGAATAGGAACAACTTAAATCTATTCATAAAACAGCATAAATATATACAAATAAGTAGGTACTATATACGATAAGTGTTGGAAATGGAGTGGATCTTTGTTATTTCCACCAGTTTTCAAGGTGGGTGTAGGGAACTATTATTTACATTTATAGTTTATTTAATATGTGTTATTTATATAATTTCAATATTGTAATTTATTTATTTATTACTTATATACAAACGTTCATTTAATTTTATTTATATATTTTATTATATTTTATAGTATTTAGTTTATTTATTATAAGCAGTAACGTAGCAGGACTCAAACCAGCGCCTTTTGGAAACTGTCCAAAGAGTCTGACCACTAAACTATACAAATATAAGTTCATATAAAAACACAATGATATTTTTCGACCTTTTGTTCCAAACAAAAAATACAATATGTATTATTAAAATAATAAAACCTTGTTGTTTTATCAAGTCTTTTAGTGTAATTTTATTTAAATAAAATTCTACATAGATTACTTATTCAAAGTTTATAGATACATACTCTGAGACAATATCGCAATGGGTCAGCGTTTCGCTGTAAACGCGATGGCTGTGGGTTCGAGCCCTACTTGGGAGAAAATGTCTCATACATTGTAAATCACAATCTCTATTATACGAGAAAAAATTTGATGCTGAAAATTATATGAAAATCTGAAAAAAATTATATGTAACTACTGTTGAGATATTCTATTCACAGCATTTAGTAAAATTTAGAGATATGTACATATTGCGTGTTACGTAGGTTAAACATTGTATTAAGCTTCACGCTGGAATTTGCATTAAGCAGAGTAATCAGAGGGAACCTATTATTATGTGTAGGTATTTCATTTCTAAGAGAGTCCGTGTAATTCAGATTGCCTTTTTTTACATATTTAACTAAATATCTATTACATTTATATCTATTATACTAATTTACAATGTTTTTGTTTTTTTTTGATATATGTTTGATTAGGTAGATCTTAAGTGAACCCAGTGTTAAGATTCATGTCAATGACGGTATTTAAGTAAAAAAAAAACGTCAAATCATCTTCACGCTGTATCTCGCACACAGCATGTTAGGCAAAGGGAATCGAACCCACAACCAGAAGCCTTTACAGTCACACTTTGTTCCCCTGCGCTACAACTGGCCTCAAAAAAATGAAATAATTTAAATTAAAAAAATTCTATCAAAATCAAATAACCTTCACGCTGTATCCCGCACACAACAGGGTAGGCAGAGGGAATCTAGTGTTAAAACACTCCGTTCCCCGCTTACCGCCGGATTTGCAGACATTGCATGTTGAGTGACGGAGCTCAACGCCGCGCTGCGCCTCGACACTAGAGCGAAGAAATGGAAATATACATTTATATAATTATTTCATTTCTTCGAGTGGGGATCAAAACAACAACCGCCGCAAGTCGCATTTAGAGTTACAGTTTGTGCCCCTGCACCGCGACTGACCTCTAAATAAATAATTTAAAATTGAATTAATTTGGAAGATTTGGTTTCCGATTGGAAGTTGAACCCAGAACCATTACGTACAGTCAAACTGTCCACTGCGTCAATTTAGTTGCTTTGTTTCCTTATAGATATTTGATTTTGACTTTTAATACGTATTATTCTATTGCTATTCTATTTTATTTTTGTAAACCACGTAAGTATTTTGTTTGTGATTGTTTTTTTAGTGGGTTTTTGTTTAGTTTTTAAATGTCTTACCAATAAAGATCAATTAGTATAATAACACACACAACTTAGTCTAAAAAATATTTTATTAATAACAAGGGTATATAAATTTCGACGTAGCTTGATGAGAACGTATGGCTTAGTGGTGAGAGCGCCTGGTTGATTTCCAGGAGGCGCGGATTCGAGTCTACGTAGAATTTTTTTTTTCCAAAGTATGGATTAACAATTTAAAATATTTTAAAAATATGTTGTTAACATGTTTAAAAAGTGTAGCTTGTAAAACTCTTTAAACAACGTAATTAAGATTGAAAGAATTTGTATGCTAGTTATTTACATGCGATATTTAGATTAAAATATCGTTTTAAAACTGACAATTAAACTGAAAACAAAAAAGATATTTTTAATAAGCAACAACTAAGTGTTTTAGGAAGAATTGTGAAGTGTAAAACCTAAGACTGAAAAACCGACTGGTTGTGGGTTCGATCCCCACTCGAGGAGATGAAATATTTACTTAAATTTATATTTCCATTTCTTCGCTCGAGGCAAAGCGCGGCGTTGAGTTCTGCCACCCAACACGCAATGCATCCGGAGTTTGTATGGTATTTGTTTCAGAATATATTTTGGAAGTAGGTACATAATGTTTGTATGTTTATTAGACTGGCTTCATAGTGCACACTCCAATACACGTGCTAAGATAATAGTCGGCAAAAGTAAATCCTACGTAACTTATTCTATTTTTAGCTTCATGGTGTATATTGCGTACAGCAGGGTATTAGGGCACCAGGGCAGAGGGTACCTCAGCGGAACTTAACGCCACGCTTTGTCTTGTTACTGGAGGAAATATTAATAATTCAGTGCCACGAGTAGACATCGAACTTCCAATCGTCATGTTTTCAGTCAGACGCCTTCGTTTCAGTACGTTTATTTATAAAATTTTATATTAATAAAATATTTCTCGTTAAATTGTAAAACTAATTCAACTGTAGGTATATGACTGTTGCACGTGCTGCGCGTACAGTTGCTTCACGGTGTGCCGTATATAGCAGGATATTCAGAGAGAACGTAGTGTTAAGACACACCGTCTCCCACTTTCCATTGAATTTTTCGAGGCATTGTGTGTTAATTGACGAAACTCAACGTCAGGATTTTGGCTTGGTTCCAGAGTGAAAAAATTAAAAATATTAATAAATAATAATTTATTCCTCCGAGTGGGTATCGAACCTACAATCGTCGCGTAACAGTCATGCTCTTGTGCCCACTGCGCCACGACGGCCTCAATATGTGAAGCAAAACCTTGTAGCTTTTCTAAAGAAATTACGCGGACGGATGGGTACAAAATTTGGTTCTGACAGTTATAATTCACATATAGAAGAAGTGCAGAAATTGACTATTTACTTATTTAGAAACTTAGTGTGGAATAACACTTTGAAAATGTTAAATATACATTATTTTTTTTAGTACCTAGTGCACTTACTAGAAATACATTCACTATTCTTCACTTACTTCTTCACTTTTCGGATCTTTTCCTTTATATTATAAATTTTCACTTAGGTACGTTCACGGTAAGTACCTACTTTATTGATTAAGCGCCGAAATTCATACAAAATACTGCCAAAAGATGCTATAGTGCTCGTTGATATTGAAACTTGATTATTTCTGTGCTCCAAGGGACCGTAAACCTGATATTATTATATTCCATATTAAATTCATCTTGATACCTTTTTTTATGAAAAAGAAAAGGCAAACGAGCGCACGGGTCACCTGATGCTAAGTGAACACCGCCGCCCACGACCCCGTGTAACACCAGAGGAGCTACTCACTAGCTTACCAGCCTTTAAGGTCGAGATAGACTCACTTTTTGAAGTTACCCAGGTCGTATCGACCTGGAAACACTGCCGCAGGTAGGCTACTCCACAGTTGATCTTGACATAAATGGTGTTGACAGACTTCTGCAGTTGCGTCTGCTGCGGTGCTGCAGCGCCTCAGGCATGTTGTCGGACATGAATCACAGCAACAACAGAACTCTGAAGACAATCAGTCACGTCTCGCCTACATTGTTTTTGCCAAAAACATTGAATATAAACAACTACGGGACAAATAAAATAATTAATCATTACTAAAAAAAATGTTTTCTTAAACTTTAAAAATACTAAAAAAATATAAAGAGACTGATTTGTTATAACATTTTATATAATTATGTATAAGAAAATATTATTATTGACCCACTAATGTTAAATTGTACAATAAAATCCCAAATAAATTAATTACATATTTTTATGTTTATTAAATATACTTAGTTTAGATCGAATTCAATGAGATTAGGGACTAGTGTTATCTATCAATAATTTTAATACAACATCCACATTCAGTTTTTGTGAGAGTATACGTAATGAAATGCTAAAATAGAGAATTATTAAACTTTTTTTTATATTTAGCTATTTACTTAACTACGGTATACTGACAAAAGGAAACTTTCATTCACTATTAAAATTCAATATTATTATTTCTTCAATATGGCAAGAAGACAAAACGCGGCGTTCAGTTTCACTCTACAGGCAATGTTTCGAAAAATGTCGACTCTGCTATATATATGGTATACAATGTGAAGCTAAGAAAAATAAATTTAAATAATTTACAAACAAGTCTAGTTTCGGAACCATTAATAAAGAAAACACTACAGAAAAAAATTAGAATAACAAATGTACGCACTATACTCAACTACAGTAGTAATGAGTTCATAAATATAGCCCTCCCTTGAAACTACTGCCGTCTACCTTCAGGTGCACTCTCGAGCATTCAAAGTTTACATATTTCGTAAAATTATTATGAAATATTATGTTAAAGGGAAGGTAAAGACTTTTTTACACGGTATTTTGATATTAACTAATGTCCAGCTCGTGGTTTCGCTCGCGTAAAATACTCGATTATTATTTTATTAACAACATCACATTCTTAGCAATAAATAAATAAGTTAATTCCATTTTGTTATTTTAGTTTTTTGATCTAAATAAATACGTATGTTTTGAAAGAGTAAGATTGAAGCGCGCATTATTTGGATCGTTGTTTGTGTGGCTTGTGACTTGTGGGCATATAGCTTAGTTGACATTTGGTAGACCTCCAATATTTACCTCAGGTAGCGAAACTTAACGCCGCATTATGTTTGCTATGTACAAAGTGACCGAAATGCTCTTATTCTCTGTTGCGACGGTAGTAAAAGTCTATGATTAAATCCGTCGGCTAAGTTTTTAAGCCTAAGCATTATTTGCTACCTAATATATCATTTTAAAAGTAGACAAAATTCATGCGTCATAATTGGATAGTGATTAAAAACTAACAGTGTTAGGCTTACTGACTGTACCTAACTGTAAATTTAGTTGCCCATCAATATAACTGTAAATTGGACAGTTGTGAGTTCGATTCCCATTCAGGGGAATTAATTATTTTCATTTCCTAGCTCACTGATAGGAAGACAAAGCGCGGTGTTGAATTTCGCTATTTCACAACCATCGGGAGGTGCTTGGAGAACGGAGTGTTTTAACAATAGGATATATTTACTATAAGTAAGTATATATGGTACTTATGATATTTTTTTAATTGATTGGGATCAAAATGACAATAAAGTGTTGATTCTCAAGCTCAGTGGCGTGTGATTACGATGATGAAGGATGGTATTCAAATTTTAGAATCGACTATAACGGGTTTAGACAACAGGTAAATGCTCTTTGGTTACATGACGTACTTTCTTGAAAAGTATATTTTACAAGTTGCCCATCAATATAATCAAATGAAAAAAAAAACAACAATAAGGAGCTCTTCGTTTATTCTCGCACAGCAGGGTACGATTGGGAGCCTAGTGTTAAAACATTCCGTATTTTCGAGACATTGCCTGTAAAGTGGTAGAATTCATCGAAAAAAAAAGAAAAAAAAAGAATAAAAATAATTTTAATATAGATAATCTTCCACGCGAGTCTAGATACATCCATCGCGCAGAAGGACAGCTTCAGATACGACATACCCAATAATCTAATAACAATTTAGTTTATTTTAATTAATAATAGAACAATCTTATTGTTGTAGTTTAGTATAAAATTAATTTTCACGTTTATGGTATCGAAGATCACGCTGTATCCCGCGTGACAGGGTGGTAGAGTGGGGAAATGAGAATAAATTGATCTTATTAGTACTCAAATATAAAAAAAATCAAACAATCAATAATCAAAAGTCATCAATCAAGCGCCGAAGCCCGGCCCACGCGGTGAGAGCGACGCGTGCGCAGCTCCCATTGGTCTATATTACCACAAACATAATTGGCCCGTGTAAAACAATGGCCCCGGCGGCATGGCGGCGGCGAGAGCGCAGCTCTTCTATTGTGATTGGTGCCGATTCCTCCACTCATTATATTGTGATCAATAATTTCCCTTCAGTTGTAACAGCGACGCGGTGAAAGTCGATAGATTGTTGATTTAGTGTAAGTATTAGTGTTAGTGTTAGTGTTAGTGTTAGTGTTAGTGAGACGTAGTGATTTGGGTGAAACACTCAATGGGAAGTTTGAAAATTTACTTTGAAGTTATGTGATGGGATAATATTATGATAACTAGTTGATAAGAAACAGACTACAGAATAACATCGGTAGGTATAAAGTACAAATATAATATTTGTGCTAAGTTGTTAAACTATACATACCTATACTTTACATCTATAAGAAAAGTAAGACAAACATGTATTTTTTCAAATATACTTATTTATTTTATTTTAATCTAAAATATATTATTCCATATTTAGGTAATATTTTATATCCTCGGAACTTCAAGAATATATTTATAATTCATAGTATATAATATAACGAGAAACATTAAAGTAATCAACTAAAGTCAATATCTGAATTGAAATTTGATACATCTATCTAATATATTAAGGATTATCATTTGGCTACATGATATGGAGCATCATGAGACACAAAAATATATGTTTCCAAATATGTACATGTTACACGTCCAGAACTGGATGTAACATATAGATACATACGTAGGTATACAATAAAAGATCAGATCAATTTATATATGTATATGTTACCGGACAAACCCGATTTTAGGACAAACTAGTTTGGACTAGGATGATCTAGTTTTTCCTGACCACACTAGGATAAACTAGTTTGGCCTTATTGATTACAGGCTGAACTAGTTTGGCCTAATAGCGTTAGGATAAACTAGTTCAGCCTGGTAGAACTGTTAGGCCGAATTAGTTTGGCCGGGTAGCGTACGGATAAACTAGTTTTGCCGGGTTGTTTAAGGGTAATGA
>JAATLQ010032992.1:0-16146 GCA_013421005.1 Heliconius erato x Heliconius himera | reverse complement strand
GGGGGGTCTAGCTAGTAATTACGTAAGCAGAAGTTATTTATTTTTTTATAAATATTATGGCTATATTTGGTAGACGTATGTATGTTAGACGATATAACTATTAGTTTATTATATTATATTTATAGTTTGTAATATAATATATAAGATTATTATACCTATTTAGCGGGAATGCCACATTGTCAAGAGTCTTAATTTAAAATTTTATAAAAATCTTTGGCGATATAAGGATTTTTCCATACAAACTTTAAACCTCTTATTTGAACTCTTAGAAGGTGAATAAAGCACGAAACACGTGTTCAATGAAATATTTTTAAGAGTCTGAATTTAAGTTAAGTTTTATAAAAATCGGTGCTGATTTAATTTTTTTTCCATACAATCTTTCAACCCCTATTTCATCCCTTTAGGGTTAAAATTTTTCAAATTCCCTTAGTGGATTTCCAGAATTCGAAAATATAAATTTCACGCTTCTACTATCAGCGGTTACGGATTTACGTGCGTTTACCTCAGTCAGTGGGAACATGTCCTTTTATATATGTAGATACAAATAAAATATCAATAAAATATACCTTTAAAAAAATTATATGTCAATGTTTACGTAAGCATTGGGGGAGGGGGTAAGGGGATTGCTTATTTTTGATGACATAGGGGAGGGGGGGGGGATCAATAATTGCAAAAGAACTGCTTACGTAATACTTGAACGGCCCCTTTCCGCCGAATTCTAAAGACATTGCGTGTTGACTGTCCAGTCGCGAAACTTAACCATGCGCTTTGCCTTGTCACCAAAGCGAGAAATTACGCCTCCAGAATTCGGCGGAAAGTGGGGAACCGGAGTGTCTTAACACTAGGTTCCCTTTGCCTCCCCTGCTGTGTGCGAGATACAGCTTGAAGCTGATTTGATATTTCCCCGAGTGGGATTCGAACTCCCCAGTCGCGTTTACAGTCGCTCACTTGTGCCCCTTTGCCACGACTGGCGCACATATTAGGCTGTATTTACTTTATAAACACCAGCTTTATATTAGCATAAACATGCATAAAAGTGAAAAATGTTTTAAGTAGGTACTAGTAGAGACTTTTAATATGGGTCATGTAGACATTTATTTTAAGAAACATTTTAGAATTTAAAAAGCTTGAAAGGGCTCTTAAAAACTGAGATGTTCACCATTAGTTTAATTTTTACATTTTCTAACGTTTTAAAAAAATAAAAAATAAGTAACACAAACGATTTTTGTTAGTTTATGAAAGAGGCAAAAAAATTTAAGTGCTAATAGTTTCGAAAAATAGAAAATGACATATTTAGAATGGTGTTAAACAATTTATTTATACTACTACTGTGTGAATTGGCTAATCATGACGGTGTTGCCATCAATTTGTAAACTTTCTCCCTTATTTGGTAATGTTATTGTAAACAGCGGTGTTAAAGTGAAAGGAGAATAGTAAACTATTAGCGTTAACCATACTGTCATTATGAATATTTAACACGTATGTTTCAACAGTATTTATAAAAGCTTTATCCCGCCAACCCCAGGACATTGGAGGAGGGGGGAAATAGTGATCGGACTTGTTGGCCCATTATAGACTATAAAATTTTAAATTATAAATGATTCCCTAGTTGCGCAGGGTCATAGGGGTCTAAATATAACGCGACGATTGTGGGTTCGATCCCTACTCGAGAGAATAATTTATTGTATATTAATATTTTCATTTCTTCACTCTGACAAAAAGCTTGACATTGAGTTCTTTCACTCAACACGCAAATGCTTTTTCAGCGGAAAGTGGAGAAAGGCGTGTAGGTATACTAGGTTCCCTCTGTGTTAAGACACTCCGTTCCCCACTTTCTGCCGAATTCTGGAGGTATTGCGTGTTGAGTGGTAGAACTCAACGCCGCGCTTAGCCTCGACACCAGAGTGAAGAAATGGAAATATAAATTTAAGTAAATATTTCATCTTCTCGAGTGAGGATCGAACCCACAACCAGTCGGTTTTACAGTCACACTTCCTGCCACTGCGCCACGACTGGACTATATCTTGTATATTATTGATTTAAAAAAAAAAAATCTAAAATTTCATTTTCAAATTTTAAGGTGCAGATTATATTTAAGTTTAAGCTCCGTTTAAATTTGTAAACGCCAGAACAAAACTACAAGCACTATTAAAATTTTAAACAAAAAACCGACTTCTACAATTTTAACCTGATCCCATAGTCAAACTATCCTTAAATGTATCCTTTCTAATAAAAAAGAAAAATTATCGAAATCGGATAGGTTGATATTGAGTTATTCGTCCAAATAGCTTTTAAATAAAAAAAGAATAATGAAAATCGATTCACCTAGTCCATAGTTCTGAATTGCCTCAGACAAAGAAATTTTTCTTTCAGTCAAATTGATAATCATGACTCTTTTTCTTACAGGAGTCGGTTAAAAAAGGCACGGTCATCTGTCAGCCTGTTAAAATTGTTATATTAATAAAAAAACGCCGTGACAGACGGACAGACAATCAACAAAGCGGTGCGGAACCCTAAAAAAAAACCAGACGTCTGATAAGTTATTCAGTACAAAGTGTAATTTGAAATCAGAGCTAAGATTGTGCAAGCAAATTACGAGCCACTTTAGTGTGTTAACTGTTAACAAGGTTGTGTCTAAGGTGGATTGAAATGGGTGTTTTTCGATCTCGTCTCACATTCTGCACACGACCCGATTAGTTTTATAGCTGGCAACATTGGAGTAGGTAATTAGACACTGTCGTCGCGTTGGTATCTTTCGTACTGTTTGTTTGGTTGGATTTGATAATCTCACGAACCACAGGTTCAAATTGAAAGTTCTTCTTTTTGTTGAATTGTCTATTTATGAGGAAGGTTATATAACCATAATAGGCCACGTGGATTGTCATATGCCATATGCAACTCTTAGTTATTTCTATTTGACCACGGGGGCGAAACGGCGGGTAAAATCTAGTCTTATAATATATGCAACTTTCTCGTCGAGTAACTGTTATGTAACATATCAATATATATATATCTTTTTAGCTTCACGCTGTATCCCGCACATAGCAGGGTTTACAGAGGGAACCTGGTGACCTAATGTTAAGCCAAATTTAGGGCTTGAATTTTATCCAGAGTAAACACATAATTCGGCGCCCATATATACGTCTCATTCTTTTGTCGGTGAAGTCTCTTGACGCATTACTTAACATCTGACTTGGCTCTCATTTCACATTTATGTTTTTGGTGGGATAGTAATCATCGGTTGACGATTGTGTAAAATATTGTTCATGTTTGTATGTGTTGTATTTTTCTTACAGAAATTTTGTTTGGATTTCAAAAAAAAAATGTAATTAGGCTCTTATTTTTACCGTCTTTAGCTTTGTAGACAAAGATAAGTGAAGACATGTGATTTAAACACTAATCTCTACTATTTGTTGCTTTGTTTCTAGAAAACGTCGGTGCTATTTACATAAATAAATTTAAAAGTAGATTGCTGAAATGCTGTAGAAACTGAATACTCATACATAAAATATAATACTGCTTTGCATGAACTATTCCATTCTCAAAAAAAATAAAATTTTTTGCTATAACTAATTCAAATTTAAGTAAAATAAACACTTGTTACGTACGTATAATGCAAATTCGAAATGTGTCCTAGAAATCAAGAATTACGACGCCTTCGTACATAATTCCACTAGATAATGGATATGAATCGTTCAATCTTTGATATATTCGAACATTCTCGTTATGTTAAAAATGTTTAAGTTTTAGTACTTAGTGTTTAATCCATACCTATATTATAAATGCGAAAGTAACTCTGTCTGTCTGTCTGTCTGTCTGTCTGTCTGTCTGTTACGCAATCAGGGCCAAACCGCTAATTTAATTATGATAAAATACTCATATAGAGATACTTGAGGGTCTTCGGATGAACATAGGCTACTTTTTTTTCTCATATTTGTAATATTGTCTATATATACTAATATATTAAGATACTTTTTAATTTGACAGGCAATTTATTCCGCCATGTTAATAACAACCGACCGTTGCTAAGCAACGGTTTGCAAAGTTTGTTATAAGAAAACGTCACCCAAAATGAGCTTAACACATACATGGCGTGCGCTGACTCAACCTTATGAGATACATAAAATCAATGGTTTACAAAAATATTGTTCTTTAATGTTTAAAAAAGTCCGCGATACACATACCATGTTTATCTCTGAAGGTTGAGCAAATGTAACCATTTTAATTAATTTACTTTATATTTATCGGGTTTTTGTTGTATGTATTTTCTATTATTTGATATTGATCCTTATGAAAATGAATATAATAGTCACTTTTAGCATTTCATCTAGATTGAAATTATAGTTTACTGTATAACATTCTAATAAATAATTAAGGAGATGCTACCGATTCGAAATGACCTAGCCTACGAGCGACATAGTATGACCGACGCGAACGGGCAGATGATTTTGACAGTTTTGTAAATTTTCATACATTTTCGAACTACTGCACATTTTTATTGTTTGCTGTTTATAATTAATTTATACTTTTCTTTGGTTCTTCGCTTATTCGAGTAGTAGATTAGTTAGATTTTCATAAATTTCTTGGTGTAACTTACACCAAGTTGCAGCCCTGCGCGTCATCGGCATAATATTATTAAAGTATTTATTATTTAAGGAAAGAATTGTTGGTTATTTCATCTCGGTTGGATGGTTATCTATACCGTTGTTATACACTTATTAAATTATAGTTTTAGCTTTTTGGGATTTTATTTGATATTGCTCCCAAAACTATAACAATTTGATGAAACTATCATATTTAATGTAGATAAGACTTTAGTTATTTCATATAGTATCTATGTACGCACGTAAGGAAAACGTGTAAAAATATTTTTCCCGGGTAAATCTGTAAAATCGATCACTGAATGTCCAATAAAAATCAGTTCAGTTATTCTTGACATTACCTCGGGGAAATAGAAAGACAGACATAGACAAAAAATATAATATTTTTTTTTATTGTATTTGAGTATTATGTAAATAACCACATGCACTTGCTAAAACATAGCACAACACATTTAATTTTAATTCTTTTAAATATTTATTTTACTTTGATGATATTAATAATGTAGCTGATTTTGTTTAGTTTTTTTATTAATATTTTAATATGATTATGTTTACTTATAATTTTTTTCATTTAAATTAGTTAGATATTTTCAAAAACAAGTTCATAAATATATCTAATAAGCATTCGTATAGTTCAAGCGGGCAAAGCCGCGTCCGGGTCCGCTAGTTCTCTATAAAAAGTTAATAAGTAATTGTAGAAATTAAATGGACTCTATTTTAATAGACTATAAAATATATATTTTTATCTTTTTTTTGGTAGCAAAATACCGTATACCTTCGAAATATCATTCAAAAGACATTAGTTTTTTTATCATTTATAGAACATTTTGTTAATAAGTAAAAGTAGCTCAAGCAATCACTTTAATTAAAAAGTCGGGTCGGTGCAACAATAAAAAAATATTACCTTTTGTTTCGAAAAAAATAATAATTTTATTTTCTATTGTTACAGATGCTGCAGGAAGATATCGAAGACTGATTTTAAATAACTTTTATAATGTTATAAAGCTTAAAGAAGCAAAATGTTTAAATTGCTCGGTGGACTGAGCGTGTACTTCAAGTACCAACCGATAAAGACAGACAATGCCGTGTTCAGATTACACAACATATTTACCACAGTGTTGCTGTTAACCTGCTCAGTGATCATCACCGCGACTCAGTATGTGGGGGAGCCCATAAAATGTATAGTGGGCGGTGGTCTGCCGGCGCACGTGGTGAACACCTTCTGCTGGATAACTTCTACGTTCACGATGCCTGACGCTTTTATTAGAGAGGTAAGGATTATTTTGTAGATAATTAGAAATAAAGGCGACCCGGCTTTAAAACCGACTGGTTGTGGGTTCGATCCCCATTCGAGGAAATTAAATATTTACTTAAATTTATATTTCCATTTCTTCGCTCTGTCGAGGCCTTGTCAAAGCAAAGCGCAGCGTTGAGTTCTGGCACAATGCCTCCAGAATTCGGCAGAAAGTGTGGAACGGAGTGTCTTAACACTAGGTTCCCTCTGTCTACCCTGCTGTGTACGGAATACAGCGTGAAGCTGATTTAGAAATTAAATGGCAGATTTTGGTGTGTGAGATAAGTGATGTAAAAGTATGTAATGTTAATTTAGAGCCGTCGTGAGGCAGTGGCACGACGTTTGACTGTAAACACAACCGTTCTTGGTTCGATTATCAATAAAGGAATGAATAAGCTGAAACGTGGCGTTGTGTTCCGTCGCTCAACACAGAATGTGTCGAAAATTAGGCGGAAAGTGGGAAAAAGAACGTTTATCTTGTATTGTATCTAATTGCGGTTACTAGTTCCCTCAAACAACGTGGGCGCGTTCTAAATAAGTCGCTAAAAGATGTCCAGCGTTTGTTTTTAATTAGATAGGTTATGCGAAGTCAACGTTTACTTGATGGTGTGCTTGTTGAATATAGAATTTATCATGGTGAAAAGTATTTAAAATATATGTAAAAGTGCTTAGTGAGCAAAAAAGAAGACGAAGGTTAATGGACTATACTGAAAAGCTTTCAGCGACACAGCGTTTAATTGTTAATACGACGGTTGTAGGTTCAGTTCCATTCGGAGGAATTAATTATTTTCCATTTCCCCGCAAACCACGCAGAAAAAGCGGAGGGTCTTAACACTGGGTTTTCTCTGTTTACCATCCATAATGCAAATATACAAGCTAAAGCTGTTGTTTATTTTTATGTGATGCTATACTTTGGTCGTTTTGATCAGTTAGTGTCCATTTACTTTTCCTTATAAACTTGAATCAAATTTATTGAAAGTACTTTTATTAAATAAATGCATATATTCGTAGAAACATTTCGTAGAAGCATTAAGCGGGACAAAATTGCATACGTCCGTAATTTCAATCGTTACGTTGATTGGTTCTGTCTGCAGTAAGGCGTAATGACAGAGGGTGACTAGGTCGAATATTATTGAGGTGGGTGGATATAAGGATCTTATTATAATATTAGAAGCCATCGTGGCACAGACTGACAGCATTGTACTGTAAGCGCGATGTGTGTGGGTTGAATCCCCATTTGGGAAAATTAATTGTTTGCATTTTCCCGTTTTGATTCAACACGCAGTGTTCAGGCGGAAAGCGGGTAACGGTACGGACTGTCTTAACACGAGGCTCTCTCTAGCTATTTTGCTATTTGCGGGATAAAGCGTGAAGTTGAGGAAATATTATTAATTGTCACTCAAAAACTGCTTTACTAATAAATCCACGTTACAATAAACATGTTTATTTATGTTTTTATTATTTTGACCCTATTCCTTTAAATATTATCAAATATATTAATGTTCTTCCTACATACTTACCTATAAAAAGTGCTACACGTAGGTACGTTCTCTAGTAATAATTTAACAAGTTACTGCTCTCCTTTGTCTAGTATTTTTACAGGGGTCGTTATTCACGCATCTGTCGGTCTGTACGCTGCAGCTTTCGCTGGCGTCGTGCCAGCTCGGCTATTTTAGCGGGACTTTGCTGTCCCTTCGTCAATCCTGTTGGGTGCGCTTTTTGTTTGTTGTTATCCATTCGCACTTGGTTTCGTCCAGTGTTAATATTTATTTTTAAAGTACTGTAGAGTAATAGTTTGTCCTTTTAGGCGTGAGAATCTAAATGTTTAGTAAACTGGGATCCCCACTGGGTTAGGTTATTCAAAGTTCAATTTGTGCGCGTCAATTTGAAAACGTTCCACCGCTTAACTCTATGGGACATATTTTGACCATTTACTCAAATAATACAATTATCACTAAACCACTTCGCTAGTATCAATCACCGTGTCGTCCACAACGTTCCTGCAAAATCTCAGAGCTGTAGGTTTAACGGTCTAAGAGGAGTAGCATTACAATGAAATACACTTTTGACCAATAAATATATTTTACGCTGTATCCCATACACAGTAGGTTAGGCAGAGGGAACCTAATATTAAGACACTTTATTTCTCATTTTCCGCCGAATTTTGGCGAAATTTTTTTATATGCGTTTTAAAATAATACAATTTGTAGTGATTTTATTATATGCATGTACGTATTTCAGTTTTGGTAAATGATATTAAGGATGTCCCTTAATTAATTTACATGAAAGAAGTTTAATTAAATATGAAAAAAAAAATGATTTGTGTTAGTGTCAATCATCAGTATTAGTACGTTACCTGTATATCCCGGCATCCTTTGGCAATGGTTATGATGACGATAATGATTAGAAATAAAATAGACTATCTTTATATTGACTTCTAGGCAAAAGCAAGATATGCAAATAATTCATCTACGATCCATGATGTAACTCTTGAAACAATAGGCTTATTATTAATGTAAATAAATGTCACGTTGTCACATTATTCTGCAGATATATGAAAATTAGTTTCTATAAACGAGATGTATTTATCATTATATTACCGAAGTTTCCATTGAATTATTTATTATCGTTTGTGTAGCTTTACATATTTTGCAAGAACGTCTTTGAACGCTTTCGCAATGTATATAGATTCTTTTCGTATTAGTGTATACATACAATCGTGTTTTATAGGATATTTCAACCATATTTCTTATTTTGTTGTTGTAAATAGAGAGTTCCGATTTGTATATTAGATATGTAATTGTTAACTCAAAAAATGTTTAGGGTCATTTTAAATAATAATATCTATAGTGGCAGCCTTGCTCTCATAATAAAATATTCATCATTATCTTCATCATCATCAGCTTGTCTTAGTTCATCACCGCACTAAGACCTCCAAAATATTAAAATACTATTATTATAATATTAAATATATTGTAATAGAGGCCAGTCTGGTTGTGGGATCGATCCCCACTCGAGAAGATGAAATATTTACTTAAATGTATATTTCAATTTATAATTATAGACTAAATATATTGGTGACGAATTTTGCTTTCCAACATAAATGAACATATTTCACAGATTATAAAAATAAAAGATCAAAATAAAACCACAACTTTTACAGTGTATTCGTTAGCCAGGATGTGGGCAGTTACTCAATTACCAGCACCTAGTTTGACTTTGCTGGGATTTATAAAGGCCGATTGCTTTGACCTCTCCCAATGAACAAATAGCTTCAGGACGAACGACAAATACTGATTACAAGTATTATTTATAATAGTAACTATATTTTATTTAATTTAATATTATATCTTTACTTGATATAATATATTTAATATTATATCAAGTAAAGATATAATATTAAATTAAATAAAATATAGTTACTATTATAAATAAATAAAAATAAATCAGCTTCACGCTGTATCCCGCACGCAGCAGGGTAGGCAGAGGGAAACTATTGTTGAGACACTGCGTTCCTCCCTTTCTGCCGAATTCTAGAGGCATTGCGTGTTGAGTGGCGGAACTCAATGCTGCGCTTTGTTACGAGCGTGGAGAGCGTATTAATTAAAATAAAAAAATATATAAATATTTAATTTCTTCGAGTGGGAATCGAATCCACAAACTGTCACGTTTACAGTTGCCCTTGAACCATGACTGACTTGTTTATATTTTTTTTCGTTAATCTTGTAGGTAGGTTCCTTTTCTTTATATGACAACAATTAATTCTTTATAACTAACGTCTCAAAGGTCCCTTGTGCATCGCTGCTACGGGTCTGTTGAAATTATGATAGCTGAGTGAACTCTTACAAAACGGCCTTTATTCGTAAGATAGCCTGCGTTTTATTAAATTGACATACTATGTAACCCGACCTGGCCTCGGCTGAAGGGTTATCGGTGTTATATTTTTTTGTATGTTTTAACTTTATAGTAAAAAGGCAATATGGTTATGTATAGTTATTGTATATAAATAAAATAAACAACTCAGCTTCACGCTCCATCCCGCACACAGCAGAGTAGGCAGAGGGAACCTAGTGTTAAGGCACTCCGTTCCCTACTTTCTGCCGAATTCTGGAGGCAGTGCGTGTTGAGTGGCAGAACGACGCCGCGCTTAACATCTACACCAGAGCGAAGAAATTTAAGTAAATATTTCATTTCCTCGAGTGGGGAACCCACAACCAGTCGGTTTTACAGTCACACTTCATGCCGCTGCGCCACGACTGGCCTCATGTTCTCATGTGGATTTGTAAAATCTTTATATAATATCTTGGAAAGTGAGCGGGACGAAGAGGAATGGAGTGTCTTAGCACTGGGCACCTCATATCTATTCAGCTATATGTATGGATATAAAGATATCTTCTAAATCTTCTAGGTCTTATTTTGGTTTATTTTTTCAAATATAGAATTTTTCTTTTCGGTTCCGGTAAAGTACCCTATAAATTTTGACAACGCGATGCGATAAATATTTTTATCTTTTGATTATGTTGACTTAAAAGCTTAATTCTTTCTTGTGCTTCGAGGGACCGTGATTATTTTAATTAGTATTAATTAATTCATCATCTCGAGATAAATGTTTTTGACAGACAGACAACAACGTGATCCTATAGAGTAGTGATTCTCAACCTTTTTTTTGTTGCGGCACATATTTAACGATTTCAAAATTTGGCGGCACACAAAGATAAATTATTTTCTACAACACACTGCATAAATATTATAGTTTATGACAAAAATTTTAAATATACGAATTTATTTTTTTGTGAATTCAAATATATACTCATGTTAAAAATATTTTCTTTTTAAATGATATAATTTCATAATATTAACATTATTATATATTTGCAAAATTTGGCGGCACACAAAAGTGCCGCGGCACAGTGGTTGAGAATCACTGTTATAGAGTTTCGTTTTTTCGTTTTAAAATGTGGAACTCTAAAAATAATAAAAGTTTTTATAATACCTACCAAAGATCTTCTAGAATATAAAGTTTATTGTCCTACCAATAGGCGAGTCGTGATTCTAACTTGATTCACAATGCGTAACACGTGCACTTGCATTTAATTGATATTCTCTGTGTAGAGCACGTTGTGGGAGTTGATATGATAAGCTTAAATATTTTATGAGTAAAAATGTATATATATGTGATGTTGTAATAATAATATGGAGGCAGTATTATGTTTTTTGCTTTTATTCTTAATGGAATTAAGGTTTTAGAATTTTTCTTTTTTTTTTTCTAAATATATTAACGTATTAACCCCTGTTTTCTATTGTAAGGGTCGTAATATATTAACCCCTCTTTTTATTGTAAGGGTCTGCCTACCAATTCGATATATTCCACTTTGCATGATCTTCAACATCCTCTGTGGTTAATCTATTGGATCTCAGGTCCTGCATCACGAAATTCATCCATCGCTTAATTGGGGATCCGATGTGTCTCGGAGTCAGAACGTCTGTCTTCGTACATGACAGTGTAGCCTTAAATTTGCTCGATTTTTTTATATGTAATGTATAATATTATTATTTATTATTCCTGTTTAATTCAATAAAATGGCGTCTTAGGTTCCGTCATCGAACATGCAATCTGTATAAGGAAAAATTAGCAAAATAATAATTTAATATTTGGTTCTTTTTTATTAGAGTACACGTTACATAGTAATCATTTGTTGGTTGATCTCACTATCCAGACTCTCCACTCTACACCACCATCACCACCTTAATTCGAGACATTACGTGTTGACAGGCAGAACTCATTCCTTAGGGTGGAAATCGACCTCATAACCGTTGCACTTACAGACGTTGTGCCGCCTCGCAACGTTGACCATTGAAATTTTTTGTAATTTTAAATTGTAATACAAAAAAAGTGTATATATAAATTATGGTTACATGGTTACGTTGTGGTTAAATAGTAGCTAATGTTGTTGTTCGTGAGCTTAAGACAATAATAGCACGTTTAGGACATTTAGGCCGTCGACTGCAATACTTTGTGTAAAAACTAGTAATATCGCTTAACCAATATTACTTAAACACATTATGAATTCAACAAATATTTTATCAGCTTCACGCTGTATCCCGCAAACAGCAGGGTAGACAGAAGGAACCTAGAGAGACAACTCAAGACAACTAAGACACTCCGTTCCCCACTTTCTGCCGAATTCTGGAGGCATTGCGTGTTGAGTGGCAGAACTCAACGCCGCGCTTAGCCTCGACACCAGAGCGAAGAAATGGAAATATAAATTTAAGTAAATATTTCATCTCCTCGAGTGGGGATCGAACCCACAACCAGTCGGTTTTACAGTCACAGTTTAACAAATATTTGATTACAAAATTCTTGCTCGACCTAGCGTTAGTGTATCTTGTAAAACAACTATTCGATTAAAATTTTACAACTTCATTAGGTTTTATTGAGTTAAATAAATCAATAATTAGGTCGCCTTTTGAATAATAATGATTTAAATTTTCTATTTTTATTTAAAATAAATATTTGAAATACACTACATACCTTTTTCTATGTTATTCATAAATAAAATATATAATTTGTCGTTAAAAAAATCAGCTTCACGCTGTATCCCGCACACAGCAGGGTAAGCAGAGGGAACCTAGTGTTAAGACACTCCGTTAACCACTTTCCGCCGAATTTTGGTTGCATTGTGTGTTGAGTGGCGGAACTCAATGCCGTACTTTGTCTCGACACCAGACCGAACAAATGGAAACATAAATTTAAATAAATATTTCATTTCCTCGAATGGGGATTGAACCCACAATCGTCGCGTTACAGCCATACCATGGTGCCCCTAGGCCAGGACGGCCTCAATAATTTGTCATTATACATTTGCAATTTAAGAATCATCTTAATATTTTACACAGACTAGAATTAAATAAGATGGCGTGATTCACACCGCGATGACGCCATAATTGCTACACGCCGGTATGTGGGTTCGTAGTAAAATCCGTAACGGTTATTACTGCACTGACCCATTGATCTACAGCCTACATTGTTTTCTCAAAGTTTTGTATTGTCTTTAGCGAAATTATCGTTCTCATTTCTAGAAAATTAGAAAGGTGCTAACTATTAAATGTGATTTTTACAGGCAAAATAAATGTAGAGCGAAATGGATAAAACATAGTTATACTGATTTCTTTTTAATCATAATTATTTATTTTTTAATTTCCAGCTTTATACTGTAGGTAACATAGTAGGAGAAGAGAGAGTAGTAGTGTCAAGACACCCCTTCTCCAAAACTCGAAACATTCTAGAGTGGCGGAGATTAACACCGTTTTATTGTTAGGGCAAGGAAATGAAAATATATATTCATTCTTCCTAGTAGAAATCGAATCTTAACTACATACCACTTTTCTACATTATGTTATAATCATATATTGTAACTTCTAATATAGTTATTTTCCGCAGGCAGGCAAGGAGGTAGCGCATCCCGGTGTTATGAACGAGTATGACAGTTCTACAGAGAAAAAGTATTATACATATTACCAGTGGGTGTGCTTCATGCTCTTTTTACAGGTAATCATTATTTATATAAATTTTTAATATTATCTATGTATGTATAGGATAATAGTGTAGTAGTTATTTTATGAACTTTGAATGTTTTTAAATAGCCTGGAATTTCTGCGCAACTCAAAAAATATCGAATTAACTATTAATGGAAATGGAGTGTCTTAACACTAGGTTCCCTCTGTCTATCTTGCTGCGTGCGGGATACAGCGTGAGGCTAATAAAAATGATCTATTTTATATTCTAAACGTGTATTTTGTCACACATTTCTAGCGTCTTTGTTAGATAGAAAAGCTGTTATTTTACGCAATATTTCATTTTCCATCCATTGTATACGTTGCATATTTTTTCATAATAATATTTAAAATATAAAACATTAAAAATCAAAGCATTCTTTACTTATAGAGGCCACGTACTAAATATAATAGTATCTACAAATGGGTACTTCACCCAATGATTGTTTCGAGTGTACTATTTAAATAACTCGTATTGAACGTATCCCTTACATCTGTTTGTCAATCATAATTTATTTTGTCCTTGCATTTAACTCGATGGTATGATACCCCCCCTCAATTATCGTGACATTGGAGTGACCCCAGCCTTAACATTGTCAAAGGACACTAAAATGCAATAGGCAATTTGTAATTCAAATATTGACTATTCATAGTGTTGTACCTTTTAAAGTAGGGATATCCGGAAGTCCTCTCTTATTGCTCCCCTACACTCCCGAACCCTAAATATCAGGTGTTTTCTGGTTCATCAGGTTTTTACTGAGAAATTTCGGCTGTGTTGTTTCGTTGTCTTTCAGTCAGTTACGCAGTAAAGAAAAACTTTTATAAAGTGAAAAACTTTCAATTTTGATATCGATTTTGACGTCGAAACGGTATCTCAAGATCGATCTCAGACTTGAGAACGATTTATAAATACGTACTTAGGTTTTATCTGCCCTACTATATGCGGAATAAATCGTGAAGCTGAATACATATCACGTGCTACAAAAACGATATAGTATCTGTTCTAACCACATTAAGATCATATCCTGTCCAGTGTTTCCTTATGCATGAAGTAACAGGACCCTTGACCTTTGATGGAGGAACACTGTCGCGGTGTCTGCGGTTACGCGTTGTACATAATTATCGTTTATTAATATGTATCACTTTATCCTTATTAAAACCTCATTTTCTTTAAAGACGCTCTCATAGACGACAATTAGCATATAACTGAGAATTAATCTCTATGAATGAATTTATTTATAGTTGGTTAAGATTAACTAATAATTTTGATCGAAACATGGCACTTTCGAATTGTTTGAGCTAACTCCCCACAGGTATAGATTATACAGCATGTAATATTTCTCGATAAATGGAATAACCAATAGAATTTTTTTTTTCAATTCAAATCAAAATTTTTGTGTGCTGAGCCAAACAAATTCTTCAATTTAACATTATTATAGTATAGATACCGTCAAATATATCTATGAAGTATATTTCTGTAAAGTGGATAAATAATTAATATCTCAGTAAATTATAGGGTTGAACAGAACAGTATCGATGTTATGTGGTAAGGACCTAGCAATAATAGATGGGATCTAGGAAAGTTGAATTCAATGTTTTGGCAATACATAGAGCGGCGATGAACTCCGCCACTCAACACGCAATGACTCCAAAACTGGGCGGTTCGAGGGGAACGGACTGTCTTAACACTAGATTCCCTCTGCTAACATTTTATGCGTGCTAACATTTTATGGCATAAGCGTGAAACTGAAAAAAAATCTCGTTTTGTTTTGACGTTTCAGTAATGGCGGCATGCGATTTATAATTTCTTCTTTATTCTGGAGGACGATTGTTAAAACGCATAATACTATATGAAAGATAACTAGTTTGTCCACTTAAATTATACCATAGGCCATGAGGAAATACTTTGAATAAATCTTTATAAATATTAAGTCATTGTTGATGCATTTTATTGTGATGATTTATATTTCTTACTAAACGATCATAATAGTTACTTTAATTCTGTCTAAAATATATATGTTTTCCGGCTTAGGCTGTTATATGTGCGACAGTGTGTTCTGAAACTGTGCAGTGTCTCTTAAATTTTTTTTTTAGTAGGCAATGGGCAAATCTTGTGTTAAGACGTATCGCGGTTAAAATATATTTAGCTCAACTTTCGAAACAATGCTCATTAAGCGGCGGAATTCACCGCCGCGCTATGTTTACTAAAACTTATAATTTAGAAAACAACTTGTTTTCTTGTTACCAGAGCGATAAAAATAATTAAATTCCCCAAATGGTAATTGAACTCACAACTATAGCGTTTACAGTCAGACGCTGTAAATTACAAAACTGATTCTTATAATAAACTAGAGGGCGCGCGCGGCTTCGCCCGCTTATTAGGAGTGAATTCTAAAAAAACCACGAAATACGTGTTCAATAAAATATTTTTAACAGTCTGAATTTAATTTTTTATAAATAATAATAATAATAATAATAATTTATTTAATTAAGACTTGGTCCACTTGTTAGTTACATTTAAAAAAAAAAACTTACCCTATGTTAGTACATATTCATTTTTTTTATTCTAAACACACATACATATAAATATATAAACATACATAAACTGGCTTCCGATGAGACTCTAGTGACAATATCGAGCAGCGGGAGCATGAAGCCTTACCCAGCGACTAAGCAATGGGGAGTCCCATCGGTCAG
>JAATLQ010032991.1:0-10017 GCA_013421005.1 Heliconius erato x Heliconius himera | reverse complement strand
GACCACCTGCAGATTCTTTTTCTGTTGCGCGCTCAGTAGCGCGTACCACGCCGGGCCCGCGTACGTCAAATGCGGCCTGACGTAGGCCTTGTACAGCGATAACCTCGTTCGCAACGGGAGTCGCGAATGGAATAGTGGGCGCAGCAGGAAAGCGGCGGTTCTGGCCCCGCCTGGGTTGCTTTCTTGACGTGCCTGGTCATGTTTAGGCGTCGGTCCAAAACGACCCCTAGATAGGTCGCCTTGCTGCTCCAGGGGATCTGCTGGTCCAGAAGGCGCAGCGGAGGAGGCTGTCGTCTTTGGTGCCCGAAGATGATGCACTGGGTCTTGGAGATGTTAAGTGCGAGCCTCCACTCCGCCAGCCAGGCCGGCAGCAGGTCGAGGGCACGCTGGAGCTTCTTCGCTGCGTATGTGGCGTTGAGCGATGTGGTGACCAGGGCAACGTCGTCGGCGTAAAGGGCCAACATGGTGTCCTGCTGCACCAGGATATCGTTCGTGAAGTGGCTGTACAAGGCCGGAGACAGGGAGCTCCCCTGTGAGACTCCTGCGATGATCGAGTGGCTGTTGAAGATCGCGCCGTCCACACATACTCGGAAAGTTCTACCGCGGAGGAAGCTGGCTAGGACGAGCATTACGTGGTGGGGAGTGCTGACTTGAAGGAGTTTGTGCAGGAGCCCGACGTGCCACACGCGGTCAAATGCGCGTGACACGTCGAGGAAGGCTGCCACTGCACTCTCCTTCCTGTTGAGCGTGTTGGATGCGTGGGCGATGACTCTTGCCACCTGCAGCGTCGTGGAGTGGCCGCTTCGGAAGCCGAACTGCTCCTCTCTGGGTGTTATGTGCGGGAGGAGCAGAGGTAAGAGTAGGCGCTCGAAGAGTTTGCCCACCGCGCTGAGCAGCGTGATGGGCCGGTAGTTGCCCGGACTGCGAGGGCTCTTCCCAGGCTTGGGCAGCATAACGACCAGGCCCTCCTTCCACGTCTGGGGGAAGTATCCCAGGCGTAGAATGGCGTTGAAGAGCCTGGTCATGGCGGCGATGATCCTCATGTTGCAGTGGCGGAGGGCCCCGTTTGTGATGCCATCGGCGCCGGGTGCCTTCTTGATCTTCAGCTTGCCGATGGACTTCTTCACGAGAGCAGGTGAGATGAAGTAAAGTAGCGGGTGGACGATGGGCTTCTTCTTTGTCAACTGGCGGCACAGTCTGTTGAGGGACTGCTGGTCTTCCTGTACCTCGTGGATCCGGCGGTCAGCTGAATCAACGAGCACCTCCCGGATTTGTTCTATCAGTTGATTCAACTGGGTTTTTAAAGCTGGGTCCCTGGTGCGCTGCCACTCGGAGCGAGTCCTCCGTTTGCGCTCGACGAGTGCGCGGGCTTGAGCAAGTAATGGGGGTAGTCCGCGTGGGGAGGCAGGTAGCGTTGTCAGGTGACAGTTGGTCCGGCGTAGGGTGCCGGAGCTGTCTCCACCCTCCGGCGGAGACGCGGGTCGCACGGGGGGAGCGGCTGCGTGCACGGCCTCTTCGGTTGCACTCCGGCTCGCTCTCGGTTGCACTGAGGCTCTCTTCGCGCCGCGTCGGCCCCGTCCGACATGCGTGGGCGTCTGATAGGCGTCAGCGGGGGCGGGTGCACGATGCCTTCCGCCTGACTGCCTCCCCCCTGATTCGCCGCTATGGCCGTAACTGCGCCGGCGGCGCTAGCGTGGTCTAGCGCTTCTCCCCTGTCATTGAGGAACATAGCAATATGCTCCAACAATGATCGGCAGAGCACCCCGCGCTTGTGCAACTCGGCCACGATGATCATGTCCGAGTTGTGCGCCGACATCGGCGTCAGTTCCGTATCCATCCGGGGGGGGCAGAGGGTGAGCGGCGCGGACGCGCCGACTCCGCGCGGATCTGCATCGCTGCGGTGTCGTCTCGTTGTCTGTCTCTGGGGTGCGGGGGGGAAGGGAAGATCCCTACCCCCCATCGCCCGTGGCGGAGAGATCGCGGTGCGTAGTCGCCGCGCAGGGAGTAGGCGGCGTGGGCGTCGGTGGCGCGAAGCGCGTGGGTGGCGTGGCATCCGGGTGCGTAGGCGGTCCGGGCGTAACGCGGGTGTCGGGGGTGCGGGGGGGATGGTAGTCCCCTGCCCCCTCATCTCTAGCGTCCGATGATGCGCGTGGGCGTGAACGCGAACAACGAGCACCGTAACGGTCGCTCATGATGGTGGCTGACTAGGCGTCCGCTTCGGCAGTCATCGGTTACACTCGTGTGTGACCGTAAGGTCGACGTAGGGGCGACGGTACACTTTGATGGTATACACAATGCGGAAGCGTCACAAGCGCCGAGGCGCTGGCAAAACTTGAGATATATTTCACAAGAAATATTCGCAAGTTTTTAGATGGTGTACACTGATGACTCGTGCCGAGGTAAGATCCGATGGTTAGAGATGCTTACGCTGCGGCGGACGGGCTAATCCTGTAAGGCAGTGTATTTTTTTTTTTCGACTGGACTTAATGCTGTTGACCTGGAATGGTCTTGACAGCGTCACCGGGCTGGGAGGGGCGAGTGTAGCTCGCCCCTGAAGAAGGCAGTGTAGTTTTACACTGCCTTATATACTTTGTCGCGTAGTACACGCCTATTAGGCGAGAGACTTCAGAAAGCGGCCCACGCACTCGGTGAGTATGCCTCGCCGCCTATGGAGAATCGAGATTAACCCCGAAAAAAGTAAAGCCATTTTATTCCCTATCGCTCGCTACGAGCAGGTCTCTACCATATATCTATTAAATAAGACCATCCTCTGGGAAAATTAAGTCAAATATCTAGGTGTCACTCTAGACCACTGGTTTCCAACCAGTGGTCCGCAAAGCCTAAATATGGACCGCGAACGATTTTAATTTTATGTCTGGGAATGGTGGGCGAAATTTCTGTTTGTTTATCATAGATAATTTTTATGTACGTAGTGTATTCAAAAGGTATCGCGAATTGTGTGTATTTTCAAAAAATATTTATTTATTCGTGAATATCTATTTCAAAGTAATCCCCCTAGGATATTTATACATTTGTGCAAACGTTTTTTCCAATCTTCGAAGCACTTCAAAAAATCTTTTTTTTGTATGTTGTTCAGCTCCTCCTTCGATGCCGTCTTTAAATCGTCAATCGTGGCGTAGCGTTGTTCTTTCATGGGCCTCTTCAGTTTCGGGAACAAGAAAAAGTCACAGGGGGCCAGATCTGGGGAATTCGGTAGCTGCGGTATCATTCATTAGTGTGTTGTTTTTGGCCAAGAAATCGCGTACACGCAGCGATGTGTGAGCGAATTTTGCGGCGACCCGTCTCATGCCCAAATTATCGATTTAAATCGTAGGTGTAGGTCATAGTTGGGAACCCCTGCTCTAGACTCGATTCTTTTAACCTCACATTACGAGTGCCTGCAATAAAGCAAAATTCATTCTCAATAGGTTATATCACCTTATAAACAAGCGTAGTAAAATGTAACTTTAGACATAAGCTGACATTATACAAAACTTGTATAAGGCCCACACTAAGCTAGATCCCATGCAAAAGATATAAAATTAATTCTTACGTATCGCGTCAGATTGTCCCTGGTTCGTACGTAACGTCGACCTACATAGAGATTTTGAACTGAAACTCTTAGCGCGCAGGTTCGCACGCGAACTCCCTTATTATCACGGCGTATGACTACACTCCTAACGCGTTCTCTTAACATAGACCCTCGCGCAGCGTCCTTTTAGACCCCGATGACGCAATTACTATAGGGAATGCCCCGTTTTTAGGTAAGAAACACACTACACAGACACGACTCAAACACCGTCGTCGACGGAATTGACGAGGAAATGCAGCTTATTCCACGGCTCGGCGCAGTCGGGCCCAGCGGTTAGGGACCGTTAGCTCCCTTAGACTAGTCTAATTTTGTCTTCAGTCGCGGCTGTTTTGCTTAGTATAGGCGAAATCCCAACCCGCTCGATGGCTGCAAGCCGAGGTTCGAGCCCCGCAGAGGGCCGTCGACTCCTCACAGGCAGCCACATAGTGCTTGCATTTCCTCAGAGACAAAATACCCTCTTCCCGGATGCGAAAAGCGATGACGGCACAACCTCAACACAACGCCGCGCAGCGCAGTGCAGCACAGCACAACACAGCACCGCAAGGCACCGCCCAGCTCAGCGCAGGATGGAGCTTGAACGGAAAACCCCAACACTAACACAATCGAATATATATAAATTGGGAGGGCGGGGCGACAAAGAACTATCCAATGAAGTGACCGAAATCTTACATATTAGTTACTAATCTCAGTGTACAATAGTAAGAAAGATGCAAACCTCTCGTTATTTCAACAGACTAAAAATTTGGAGAAATGCTGTAGTTTAGGTGTAAATAATTAATAATAATAATTCATTCCCCCAAGTGAGAATCGAATTCACAACCCTCGCATAACAGTCACACTCTTGTGCCCCTGCGTCACGATGGCCTCCTTTTTGTAACTTACAATGGAAAAATGTTATTAACAAGTTTTTTGAAATAATAAATTAATTAACCATTTAAGTTAGTAATATACCATGCTTTTGTAAAGACACATTTTAAATTAAAACTAAATATTTAATATTTTTTTGTTCCCTCATATCGTGATGTGCCGAAAATTTTATGATAAAATTATTCCTTGTGTAATGTTATTTTGCTTTGCTGCGGAATTCGACACTATGCGGCCACTACTACGGTCCAGGGACCCTAGTCTTGAAACCAATATCTACATATTTAATAGTAACTGATGATTAAAATGCTAAGCAAAATCACTGAGTACCTATTTTTCAAATGTACACAGTGGTTTAAATATATTTTCAGTGGACTTAGTATTTGTAGGAGTCTTAAATAGAATAAACATCTAGTTGAATATCCTTCAATACAAAAAATTATATTATCTTGGTAAAATTTATAAGTATTTATAAGTATTATCTATATAAGTATAGTCTATTTCAATAAGTACCACTATGCACCACATCGGTACTTAAACCACATGCTAACCCACAAGTAGTAAGTTCGTCAACAGACATGCTTGTCAGGTATGCCTCAAGAGCGTCACTATATTTTTATATTTATATCTCATTCGATTGCAAGCATATCAGTAAATTACACGCTCCTCGTGCTTGTACGACGTAAGTAAAGAAATTATTATAAATTAATATTTTTCTTAGCGGGAATCACACTCATAATCATAGTATGTACGAATAATCTAGATGAGCGAAATTGTTAACTCTTTTACTTTATAATGTAGTGTTTACCTACTCTATACGGCTGGGGGATACATGCCACATTGAAACAATACACCTAGTGATATACAGTATCAGTGTTTGTAATATTATGGAACTGAAAAAATAACTCATATTTGTAATTAACGTTTTCACCTGTTACATAAGTAAGGAGTAAATCTTTTTTTTCAATATCCATTTCTTTTGATGTACTATATATTGATGTAGTACCTAAAGACTTTTAACGCGCTTCGTGAGCGTTGCACATAGCAGCATCTCACTCTCATCCTTCTTTAGTATGCAAATGGCAAATCGGCAATTTTTTTAAATATTAAATTGTTCATAATTAAATTTTTTATTTAGTTATTTGTTAATAAGATTTAAGTATTAGATTTCTGTAAAAAGATGGTCTACCTGCGGTGTTGTTTACAGGTCGATACGACACGGGTCCTTCAAAAACCGCGGTTATCTCCAGCCATCTGTAGCTCGCTCCTCTGGTGCTGCACGGGGTCGTGGGCGGCGACCATCAGGCGACGGAAAGCTCTTGCCTCGTCTTTTCCTTAAAAAAAGTTACAATTACTTTAAAAAAGGACAAATGTAGAACTATTTATGTACTTTAGACGAAAATATTAAACGAGTGTAATTATGGCTGTTACTTCAATAAAAAAAATTATAATAATTAACAAAACACGCTGATAAAGATTTTGTAAAATTAATAACTTAAAGCAGAAAAATAATAGCCGTTTATTCCGTTTATTAAATCGTTACAGTTATGTCGTCGTATATCGGTAAGTGAGTTTAAATAATAACATTTAGTGTAAAAAATAATATATGATGGTTAAAAAATCAAATCAGACAGAAGGAACCTAATGTTACCACTCCGTTCCTCACTTTGCGCCGAATACTAAAGACATTGTATGCCCGGAAGACCTGGAACTTAACGCCGAGCCTTGTCTCAACACCCGAGCGAAGAAATGAAAATATATATATATATAAATTTAAAATATACCTATTGCAATTCCTCGAGTGGGGATCGAGCCGACAACCAGCCGCGTTTAGCCACTTTTTATGCTCCTGCGCCTGGACTCTATAAAATAAGTATTACAGCAGAGCATTAGTTTTTAAAATCAAAATCAGCTTCACGCTGTATCCCGCACACAGCAGGATAGGCAGAGGGAACCTAGTGTTAACACACTTCGTTCCTCACTTTCCGCAGAATTCTGGAGGTATGTTGAGTTAAGTGGTGTAACTAAACGCCTCCTTTTGCCTTGACACCAGAGCGAAGAAATGAAAATATAGTGAATGTGTGTAAATATTTTATTTGATTTAATTTTGGAATTAGATATTTAATAAGTTTTAATATATCAGTTGTGTAAATGTATGAAAGTAAGCAAACAAACATACATTACAAATTTAAAACAATTTTCAAAAAACTAATTTTTTAGTTGAAAAAATAAAATTAGCTTCAAGCTGTAAACAAAAATGGCCGACAAAATATGATATTTTGTCGAAGAACTTGATTTTTCGAAATTTTATTAAAATATTAAATTTATAAGTATAGTATAGTATATATACATTTATAAGTAAATTCCAATAAGTTAATACGAGTACATCAAATTCTCATATAATAGAAGTATTTTAACCTACATTTATAATAACCACCAACGTACTTTTTTATAAAACAGAGCATGAATAGCAATAAGCAAACGAAAGAATTCTTTGTGAAAGAAAAAAATATTAATAAACAGTATTTAAGTACTTAAATTTAATACAAAGAAAAAAATATATTGAAGTAAGATTAAAAGCAACATGGCGGATCCTAATAAGTATTAATTCACGTGTTACGTAAAAAAACTAAGATTGCTATAATAAGTTATATAAGTTTGAACATTATTTATAATCTAAGGGAAAAGTACCTTAACAAGAAATTAATAAAAGCGATATTTAAAGTCACATATTAAAAATTTCGCGTATAACATATAAAAAATATATTCGTACTTACATAGCACCTGCAATCTTGAAACAATATACACTTTTAATCGTAAAATATTTAAAAATTTGTAATTAAATAGAAAAACCTAACGGCTAACTCTTCTAACTTCTTTCTATATTTTGTTTTTTCTAAAAAACAACCATTCCTGAAGACAGCCCGCCGCTAAATGAAATAAAGTTCCCAATTCCCATAAATGATAAAACTGACGTCTGACTTACACAGTGTAAGTAAAGTTGAGCGTTATAACAGATAATATAATTCATTATAAATTTCTAATGTTCTAATCATTATTTATTTTCAACACTTACTATAATATAAATAACAGTCAAAATATTCATTATCTGCTGTAAAATGGCGTGTGGCGCCTCGGTTCGGTAATGATCGGAATTATTTAGTATTTGTTAGGCCTACGTCGACTCCAGCCAAGGTCAAATAAAATAATGATGGCGAACTTCACATCGCATAACCTCGCACAAATAAATTCAACTCAATGGCAGAAAGGCCAAATATTACTTACATTAAAATAACTAATAACAAAAATATTAGTCTGAACTTCGTACATTTTGTCATTGTGTTATATTTACGTTGAAAATAATATAATATATATTACAACAGTTTAAAATAACAGTTAAAAAAATATAATATAATGAATAATGCATTATAAAAATAAAACAGTAACGCCCAACACTAAGTGTAAGTACACTAGCATCTTCATAATGCGTTTGTGTGCGTTTAGTTCTAGGTAGTAACAAAATAGATCAATGTGGTATACGACAGTATAAAGTATTTTGTAAGGAGTTGCCTACAAGAGTCTACTGTGCAAACCGTAGTGCCGGTTTATAACTCCTCAAATATTTACGGCACTACTCGTACTGTCACTATTCTACGTGAAAATTCTACGGTTCTGGTCTTACGTCCCGCATTGTGTTAAGTATGTATAAGAGACTAGAGCAGTAGTGTTTCCCAACGTGGGGCCCACGCCCCACTGGAGGCCAATTTGATTGTTAAGGGGGGCAATTCAAGAATGAACTCGATACAACTTTATCAGCCCAGTCGCTTCGGCCCATTATATGCAATGCCCTACGCATCTATCTAGCACCGGTGCCCAATTTAACAAAAAAGGCAAAATCTTAAATAAATAATTATTAGGTACTAGCGACTCGCCCACGGCTTCGCCCGCTTAAAATACATGATTATTGATTTAATAAGCAGAATTGATTGATTTTTTACGACATTATCGTCAAATAATTTTTAATTTTGATTGACAACTATAATGACTTCTAATATGTTTTTTACGACTTTTTTGATTGTTTTAAATAAAAAAATACGACCATTGTTGATATTTGATATTTATAAAATATACATAAAGCTAATTATTTATTACACGTATATATTTTTGTAACTTTATGTTCTTTTTGCCTATACATACCCATACATATTTTTACCTATACATACCTAGTACCTATACTCTGTTAAATGTGCTGATGTCAGTGAATAATTTAATTTACTCATTCAGAAACAACCTTAAATGTTAAATTATTGATTTAAGGGATTCATAATATTCTTTGTAAAATAACTGTAATAATTGCATATTAACTCCTGTATAGTTTTTAAATTAAAAAAAAAAAAATTAGCTTCACGCTGTATTCCGCACACAGCAGGGTAGGCAGAGGGAACCTAGAGTTAAGACACTCCGTTCCCCACTTTCTGCCGAATTCTGGAGGCATTTGCGTGTTGAGGGGCAGAACTCAACGCCGCGCTTAACCTCGACACCAGAGCGAAGAAATGGAAATATAAATTTAAGTAAATATTTCATCTCCTCGAGTGGGAATCGAACCCAGAACCAGTCGGTTTTGCAGTCACACCTCGTGCCGCTGCGCCACGACCGGCCTCAAATTTTAAATTAGTTACATATATTATATGAACGAACCAACCAAAAAATCTTCGTATTTACTTGATATTTCTTTCAAGATCGTTCTTTATTTCTGTGTTGAATTGATTACGACTTCTTTCAAATGATGATAACTTTTTTTTTAATGAACCGATTTTAATGAACTAAACTTTAGTAGTTAAGTTTAGTTAAAACAAAGCAATTGGTGAAATTTTTAAGTAAATCGGTTCAGTACTTTCAGAGAAAAATGTGGACAAAAATATGTCGACAGACAGACAGACAGACCGACGGACAAGAAATTTAAAAAAAATCTTTTTGCTTTCTATTATTCTTTTTAAGTGTCCCTCTATTCATTTCAGTTAAAAATTACTAAATGTACAAACATAATATTTTTACTGTCTTATTATATATGGAGATAATTTCGTTTGAAGAGATCAAAATATCAACTGGGTGGTTGGAGTCTTCAAGTAGACCACGGGTTCATCGCAATGTACAGTAGTGTTTCACATCATTCAGTGGGTGTTAATTTGTAATAAGTGTCCGTCAAAACTGTTGTAATAGTTCGTTGATTTAATATTCATATATTTAATATTCATATTATATTATATAGATATAACTGATAAGTATTTGATTTCATTTTTATTTATTTTAATTTTAAAAGCATAATTTTGTCACATTGAATTAATTTTACCATACATTTTAATTTAAATTTAGAGGCCATCGTCGCGTCGCGTCGGTACACAAGAGAATGACTGTAACGCAATGGTTGTAGGTTCGATCTCCACTCCGAAGGATTGAATTATTATTTATTATTAGTAGTAGGGATTCAGGAGTTCTGGCCCACCCACCTGGCCCCTTCGGGGCCAGATGGGTGGGTCAAAACTCCTGAATCCAGAACTCCT
>JAATLQ010032990.1:0-16144 GCA_013421005.1 Heliconius erato x Heliconius himera | reverse complement strand
AACTTTTTGTCATGGTGTTTGAAAAAGTGAAAATATCAATTCTCTTGAATAAGATCGAGCCGACACCACTCTTGTATCCCGACGGCCTGAATAAGAAAAATATAAAAATATACATAAAAATTAAACTATTAACATTAAATGTTCAACATTTTAAAAGTTTATTATTAACTTTTTAAAAGCCAACGGCACGCGGTGTTCCCAGGCGGTCACCCATCCAAGTACTGACCGCGCCCGACGTTACTTAACTTCGGTGATCGGACGAGAACCGGTGTGTTCAACGTGGTATGGACGTTGGCGACAGCATAAGTCAAATACTTCTCGCCTAAGATTACATTGACATTTTAAAAATCACATACACTCAAAACAACTATGATAAAACATTTAATTGCTATAGTGATTACAATGGAAATAATAAAAAAAGAAAATTTGTAAAACAAACTAAAATTCTATGTTCTTATTTTAAAAATGTAAATTTCACACAATATAATATTTCACGATTGAACTTATAAAACTAGACTTTATTATTAGACAATTTTAAGCGACATACAGGGTCACCTAGCGTACTACGTATGAACTGATACATACTTTTAAGAAAATTTTGTAGATGGCGCTACTTACTTCCTTGGTTAATAAATTACTTTTAAAGAATAGACATAAATATTATGAGTATGGTCTCATCTTATAAAATTGTTTCATTACTTTAAACTAATATGGCAGATTTAAAAGTATATTTTAAAGACGTTTCTATTTTTTATTAAAAATCTGTGAATTCAAATAGCCCACGAAACACGTGTCCAATGAAATATTTTTAAGAGTCTGAATTTCAAATTTTATAAAAATCGGTGCCGATTTAAAAAAAAATCTATACAAACTTTCAAGCGAACACGACACAAGCATGGGTCATAATGGGACGGATGCAAGTTTTGTACAATGTCAGCTTATTTCGAAGTGGTATTGACTCCGCTTGCAAATGATTGGGTACAGCCTGCTTATGACGAATTTAGCCTTGTTTCTGAAATACGTGATGTACGGCCAAAAGGAGAGTTTCGAGTCTAGTGCGACGCCTATTTGACCTGGGATTCCCAAGGGATCGGTTTGCCTCGTAGGTAAATAGTCGAGACCTCATAAATACTATAAAGATTTTATAGTATAAATAAATACCTTATAGTATAATAAAATAAAGATTTTTTTTAAATTATAGTATTATACAATTTTCTATTATTTTTTTCCTTTTAAGTTCGTTGTTTGAAGTCGGTTTTTCTTGTTATTAAAAATTAATTTTAATAAATGTGAAGTATTTTAAACTGATTTTACCAATGTTTAAACGGTGTGTTTTTTATTAATAATCTGTATTATACTACAGACTTTTTGTTTCTGTGTTTTCTTAATAAACTTATTGGTTTGTGTAAAGTGGAGACTAGTCAATACCAGCAAATTACCTATGTAGGTTGCGTTTATGAGGGCTAGAAGTACCGTTATCATTGTCATATGGATGTTACAGCATTTAAGCCGGAAGAGCTCTCCTATCCATACCACGTAAAACATCTTAATAAGATTAAAGACAAGCTGTTTTACCAATAAAAATTCAAATAATATGTAGTATATGTTGTCGTGCATCCGTTTAAGTATCTTAGATATAATGTCGCCAACGTCCATTGGTGATGCTATGAAATATTTCTTAATTGAGATAGAGAGATAAATTTTAGTTTATGTTGTGCTAATACATAATGTTTTTTGGTTTCAATTGTAATGACTATCGCAACTAAATGTTTTATCATATGTATTTGTTTCATGTTTATAAAATATTGTCAATGTTATGTTAGGCGTGAAGTATTTGACTTATGCTGTCGCCAACGTCCATACCACGTTGAACACACCGGTTCTCGTCCGATCACCGAAGTTAAGCAACGTCGGGCGCGGTCAGTACTTGGATGGGTGACCGCCTGGGAACACCGCGTGCCGTTGGCTTTTTGGTACAGTTACTAAAATTAAAACGTACAAAATTAAAAAAAAAATGCGTAAGAAAATAATAAATTTCTTTTTATAATTTTATAAATATTTATAATCTTTTCTATAACAGGGGAGACCTCGGTTATCCTTCGAAAACACAGTATCAAATATACTGGAGGAAGTCACGTAAAAAGCATGAGGACCTCCCGCTGGGCATGTATGAAGAGGTTGATGACATTGGACGAAAGAGGTATGTAGAGACCGTAGCGTTTGGCGCTCCGTTTTCTCTGAATACCCTACAATTTTTTTACAATGTGCGGATGATTTCGTTTTATATACTTCATGTTTTAATATAAATGAAGGGGAATCCGTTTTGCAGATGGCTGTTAATAAATTTTATAATTGTGTTAGTATACCTATATCAGGTATGAAAATTTCAACTTCTAAAAGCAAAATTACTGTATTTAAAAAGGGCATTAATAGATTTCCTGTTAAGATATATGTCAATGGAAAAATGCTAGAAGTAGTAGAAAATGTTAAATATCTGGGTTGTTGGCTGGGATCTTTAAGATGGACTAAACAAATCAATGAATTGCAAGGTAAAATTTTAAAATTTCTTAATGTTTTTAATGTACTAGCTGGGTCTGGGTGGGGCGTTCATCCCAAACACCTTAGACGTATTTATTTATCTTCTATTCGAAGTCGTTTAGATTATGCAATTTAATAGATGACAGTAGTGAAGCACATTTAAAAAAAATGACTTATTACAAAACAAAGCGTTAAGAATTATTGGCGGATATGTTAGAACTACTCCAACACATGTTATGGAATCTGATCTGGGTACACCTCTACACTTTAGAAGGTTCTATCTAGGTAGTAAGTTTTGGTTGAGGTCTAAGTCATTTAAATTCTATGATACTATTCAGATTTTAGAAAATTCTATTAGAAGTGATTTTTTTATCTAAATGGAAAAGAAAACGAAAACCATTATTACTAAAAATTCATGAACAATTTAGATATCTTGAAGTAAATCTGAATAACAAATTTAATTTCTTTTCTTCGATATTTGGATAAATAATTTAAAGGTAGAAAACGTAATTAAAATAAATATTGATAATTTCAATAAACCTAAAAAGACTTACGATATTGATTTCTTGGGTAATCACTGCCAACAGTTTATAAACAATAATAACAGTGGCTTCTATAAAATCTTTACAGATGGGTCCAAAGAGGGCAATACATCAGGGGCAGCATTTTACGATGCCCAAAATTCGAAATTTATAAAATTTCAGATCAGTAAAAATATTTCCATCATGCATACAGAATTAATAGCCATTTGTGAAGCACTATCGTATATTTCTTCAGTAAATCATAACAAATTTGTCATATTTTCTGACTCAAAGAGTTCTCTTCAACACATAGCTCGATGTACCTCTAATCCTAAAGGTATTCCCGTAGCATTTAATATTTTAAAATTAATTCATAGATATGATCAACAGAATAAGTTAATAGTTTTACAATGGATTCCTTCACATGTTATTATAATATTTCAGGTAACGAAATTGATGACGCTCTTGCCAAAGAAGGAATTACAGATGGTCTTCCAATGGTTATTGAACCTGTATTTTCTGATTGTGGTTATTTAATTAGGAATTTGTGTAACACATTTTGGAAGGAATACTTTGACCAACAATCTCAAACTATTCAAACAGAACCTTCAATCAAATCGTGGATTGATACTGTTTGCCTAAATAGAAAAGATTGTATGACGTATTTAAGACATAGATCGAGACACATTCTATCAAATAAATTCACATTTCTAATGAAAAAAATTAATACTCCTAATTGTTGTACATGCAACACTTTAGATGACGTATATCATATTATGATGGAATGTGTCCAGAATGTATGTAGCAGAGACAACAATGTAGGAGCATGTAATAGTGATCTAGCGGTACCAGACTCTGAATTAGCGAAAAAATTGTTTTATATAGTTCAGAAAAAAAAAATAACTCTAATTAGAATGTAAAACAGAGCAGCATGGTCGTTGTAACGACAAAGCTCATAAATAAAGAAAAAAAAACATTTTATTATGAGACTTTATATTGATTTGCTACTAAGTTTTTACAATATTAATATACATATATAAAACAAACTACTTGTAATATCTAATGTATTATAATTTTCATACAACATTAAATATAACGTTTAATAAATATTTTTAATTAGAAAATTCCACTGTCAACCGAAATTTGTGACTTATATTCTTTATGGCGTCGCCAATACTTAATAACAAAATCAACACCACGTTCTCCAATCATAATAGAAGGCGCATTAGTATTTCCTCTTACAACGACTGGCATCATGGAGGAATCGATCACTCTTAAATTACTAATACCATAAACTCTTAATTCATTATCTAAAACTGCCTTTTCATCAGATGCAGGACCCATTTTACAAGTTCCGACAGGATGATATGTAGTAGAAGTATACGCTTTGGCCAAACAAATATAATATTCCTCGGTTCCCCAAGGATAATGCCTACAAGCTGGTAGGGGTTCTCTTACGAAATACGCTCCATTAGATCTAAAAGCTTCCGTTTCTTCTAACGATAACAAAAACTTTACACCTCTTAATAAAGGTATAAAATCCCTCTCATCCCCAAAATAATTTGGATATAACAATGGGGGTCCATCTGGATTTGATTCATTTAATAAAAGTACTCCACGACTTTTGGGCACCAAGTTCATAGGTCTAGGTATAACACCGTCATAAAAACTAGTTGGTAATATAGAAACCGTTTCTCCCGTTATTGGATCTTCTATAAATTCTCTCCAATTCGGTGTATGATCGACTTGGTACTGTACGTCTGGTGCAATCAAATCACGTTCCGTTTTGAGAAACGACACTGAATTAACCGGTCCGTTACTTGACAACGGTCCTCTTTTAATCTCCATTTTGGCGTAATCTTGTACTGCTTGTAAAACTTCCTCTTGACTTACTGTTGTTGATGTTTTATTTGATAAAGCTACTATAATTCCATTGAAAGTGACGTGATCGTGTAAATTTTCTCCAACTGCCAAATCTTTTATAACAGGTATACCTATATCTTTCAAATGTTTTTTCGGACCGATTCCCGATAACATTAATAGTTTAGGCGAATTTATCGATCCAGCGCTGACAATAACTTCTTTTTTCACGTAAACTGTATATTTTTTCCCATCTTTCACATAAATAACGCCATAGGCGTTTTTATTTTTATCGATCAATATTTTCGTGGCTTCAGAATTGATTTCGACGATAAGATTTTTTCTCTTATATCTTATTGGTTGTATGAAAGCTGTGTTTGTGGATACTCTTTCACCATTGAAAGAGAAAGCTTGGGCTTGCATTGTGCCTTCTTGATATCGGGCATTATAATCAGTTAAAGGTAACCCTCCTTGGTTAAAAGCTTCAGTTAACATAAGTGAGGGTTTATCAATGTAAGGATATCTGGATACATATTGTTCCCCACTGACTCCGTGATATTTTAGATCTACAGCCTCTATGTTTATATTTCGTTCTGACTTTTTGAAGAATGGAAGAACCTGTTGTTGAAAAGTAAAAAAAAAGGTCTTAAGATTGTTATTAAAATATAAATAATAATAAAATAAAATATAAAATAAATAGTAGTTAAAGTAAAATAAGGCCGTTGTGGGGCAGCGGCACAACGTCTGACTGTAAACGCGATGGTTGTCAATTCAATCCCAACACGGGGGAATGAATTATTTCCTCGCACTGGTAATGCAATGTGTATTTAATCGAGCAGTACGGGGGGGTCAACAGAGTGCCTTAACATTGGATTTCCTATTCATATATTTGTCATAAAAAGCAGCAACAGCTTGGAAAATCATAACAATATCCCCAGTTCCGCTGCATTAAATTTATTATTCGTTTTCTAAAAATATTTAACTCTATTAAATAAGATTTTTAAACGTACTTATTTAGAAAACGTATAAAAATTTGAACGTTGCGGGACTCGAACCCGCGCCTCCTGGTCGGTTTCCAGGAGGCGCGGGTATTTTTCTTTCCTAAGTGTGGAATAACACTTTAAAAATGTTTAAAAAATTTTAAACGTATTAAGCAATAGCAATGTCGATGATGTTATTTTATACTAACTTCTTCATAGCTCCAGCCGCTGTTGCCCATCGCTGCCCAACCGTCATAGTCCACCCTGTTACCTCTAATATACGCCATTGAGTTGATTGAACTAGAACCACCCATCGTTTTCCCTCTGAAATTGTATTAAATTTATGTAGATACAAATATCTGTAAATACGAAAATGAAATATTTTATATATATATATATATATATATATATATATATATATATATTGGCCGTGATTGCGTCACAGACAGACAGAGTTAATTTCGAATGTATAGTATAAGTATCGAAGTATGAATATATATATATATATATACTGTCTGTGACGCAATCACGGCCAAGCTGCTGATGATGGTGATCCTATTGTTTTAAAATTTCATAAAGAGATACTTAAGAGTCTAGGGATGAATATAGGCAATTTTTTCTCACATTTGTTTTAGTATAAATCGAAAAGTGTTACTATTATCGATATATACTAATATTTTAAAATGCTTTTTTATTTGACATGCAATTTATTGTCTGACATATTAATTACAATCGTTGATAAGTAACCGTCGCTAAGCACCAAGTAATTTCGTTGTTTTAAGAGAAGGTCGTCCAAAATCAGCTTCCTAAACTAAACTTCCCTGATTCAAAATGACCTAGCCTACGATCCGCACGGTTTGACCGACCCGAACGGGTAGACGACGTTGACGGTTTTGTAAATTTTCATACATTTTCGATCTACTGTTAATTTTTATGTAGTTATTTGCTGTTTATTATTAATTCACATTTTTTATTGGTTCTCTTCGCTTTGGTTCTCTTTTATTGGTTTTTTGAGTAGTAGTTTAGTTAGATTTTTTTTAAATATCTTGGTTTAGTTAAATTTTGTTTTATTATGGTACTATATTTCGTGTTACTTTAAATTTTAATACTTTTATATATTTATTTTATGAATCAGCTTCACGCTGTATCCCGCACACAGCAGGGTAGGCAGAGGGAACCCACTGTTAAGACACTCCGTTCCCCACTTTCTGCCGAATTCTGGAGCCATTGCGTGTTGAGTGGCAGAACTCAACGCCGCGCTTTGCCTCTACACCAGAGCAAAGAAACGGAAATACAAATTTAAGTAAATATTTCATCTCCTCGAGTGGATGGAACCCACAACCATTCGGTTATACAGTCACACTTTGTGCCCCTGCCCGCACGACTGGCCTCTATTATTAATTTTATGTTGATAATATTGATAATACAGATGTTTTTGTTAAGTTTTTTTATTAATATTTTTCTTTAGTTAACTTATTTTTTATCATTTTAATTAGTTAGGTATTATTTTAAATATTAAAATTTTTTTTAGTTACTTTTACTTATTTTGTTGCTCCATTTCAATTTAGTACTAAGTCTCATATTAAGAATTTTATTTCCCTTACTTATGTCTACTTATTATTCTTTTTCGGCTTATTTTCATTATTTAGGCTTATATTTTCTTACAAATCCTACTGAAAACTGAAAATAATTTTATAAATATATTTAATAAATATTTCAAGTTCTAGCGGGCGAAACCGCGTGGATTCTCTAATAAGTTATATATTAATATTATAAAGCTAGGGGGAGGTTTGATAAAAACGCAAATTTCAAGAAGCACTGGTTTCAATTGAAAAAAGAAATTTTATGTTCAATACCATATTGTGTATATTTTATACTTCTGATTCCACTGTACCTGATGTATTATTTACATAATTATTTACTGAGGCCGTATTGATGAAGTGGCCAGTGGAACAGCGTCTGACTTATTTAATAACTGCATATTGGACGGAGGGTCTTAGTACTAGGTTTCCCCTATCTATCGTGCGATGTGCGGGATATAGTGAACATAAAATATATAATACTTATAAAAAAATACCTGGGCCAAGGACACCTGCCTCCGGGATGAGCAAGACAGCTGTTCCCATTAGGCTCTGTAGTATACGCCCAATCTATGTTAGATCCCAGGAGTGCAGTTGATAGACCCGGTACGTAAGTCACGTCTGGTTGTTCAGGACCCGCTTCTAGGAGTAATACCTGAAAAATTATAAAAAAAATATAATACTTCACACCAAGTGAAGTAATTTTAAGTTTTTTTTTATGAAAAAGACAAAGCAAACGAGCATTCGGGTCACCTGATGGTAAGTCATTACCGCCACCCACGACTCCGTGCAACACTAGAAGAGCTACGAAAGGGCGCGTTGCCGGCCATTGTGGTGGAGGTGGAGATAGACGCGCTTTTTGAAGCTACTCATGTCATATCGACCTGAAAGCACTGCCGCAGGTAGGCCATTCCACAGTTCCATGGCGCGTGGAAGAAGTTCCTACGAAACCGCACAGTAGTGGAGTGCCACGTATCCAGGCGTGGATGGTAGTTTTGCTTGTAACGTACTGTGCGGTTAGAAAATTCGGTGGCAGGTAACAGGTCAAACAGTTCTTCAGAACACTCCCCATGAAGAATGCGGTAAAGAACGCACATCGAGCTGACGTCTCTACGCAAAGTCAGTGTCAAGCCTTTCACAGATCATTGGGTCCCCAATGATTTGAATGGCTCTACTTTGTACGCGATCAAATGGTTTTAGCTGATACTGGGGTGCACCAGCCTAGAGATGAGAACAGTACTCCATATGAGGCCGAACCTGGGCTCTATACTGGGCCAATCGGTGTTTTGGCGTCAAGCACCGTCTCTTCTTCGAGGCCAACTTAGCCTTGCTTTCCAGATGATCGTGATACTGGCAGTCATTCGAAACATTAGGACCCAATATGCTGATACTGGGCGCAGCTATAAATGACAATACGATAAATTGGTTTATTTTTTAGTGGTTAATGATAAAACTTGTGTCTACAGGGAGTTGAACTGAAGTCTCTTTTACCCCTTTGAGGAGGCATCACCGAGGGATGCCTCAACGGAAGACACAAGTTCATTTCGGCACTGGTCAGCGTTTTCTACAAAAAGACTTGCGCGTCCGAAGTAAACAGCACAAAATATTCAAAATGATCGTGCTCAATCAAGGGTAAGCTATTATTTGAAGTTAAGATGCTTTAGTCCACGTATATATTACACTATAACTAACTTATATATAAGTGTGTTTGTCTCAGTTTTTGTGACCAATTAGTAAAGGTGGAGTTTAAAAAACGTAGTTTATGTTTTGATGTTTTCCATAAGGAAATTGGAGCAGGACGATCTATCTATTATGTCTTTCCAATCGTCTTCAGATGGTTAATTTGAAGGGAAAAATTTTCCTTTAAAATGGTCAAGGTTGTTGAGCCATTATTTTACCTGCATATTAGTTTTGAACAAAGGGAACGGGATTTGAACGGGAGGGAACAAAATAATCGTTTTGTACACATTAATAAAAAGATACATAAAAATGATTCCAAATGACTTATGCCATTCAACGCTTACTGATTACACTGAACAAAAGCTAAAAATATATATTAAAAGAAACAGCCATGTTGGCACCGAATCTGTATAACAAATTTTAAAAAGTTAAAAGGTATGTAGTTATCAATAATTTCACTTATTATTTTTTTACAATTTAGTCTTGTTTAACTTTGTGCATATAAGTTTAGTCTCGAAGACGTTTCAACTTTTTTTTTATTATTAAATATCTCAACACGTAGCTATGAATATCCCGTTTAAAATTTCTCTTTTTCTTTCTTTGCTCCTATTATCCGGTGGGCTTTAAAGAAATTATAAACATTCATAAATAAAGAAAAATAATGCATTTACCTACTAATAATATTATAAAGATTTTGTATAATTTGGCTATAATACTAGCATAAGCGGGAAAATTTATACAAATAATAAAATTTATTATTTGTATTAATATGTATATTATATATTTGTAGCTATTTGTATATTGTGGATGAAGCAAATTATTTAAACATATTTACACTATGCAGGCCAAGCACGAAGATAAGCGTAATAGCGTGAATTCAACAGGAAACATAACTACATACTTGCAGAGATATTTCAATTAAGGTATCGTTAAAAATATTGCCCAATTTGATGTTTTTTGTATTTGACTTAGTAATTATTCTTATACGTATATCGTAAGAATAAACAAATTTATCTCGAAGACAAATAAATATTGAATATGTTTATTTTCTTCACGCTTTATCAATAGCGGGGTAGTCAGAGAGAACGGAGCCCCAAACGCAATGGTCTCTGCATACATCTTTCACCTCGTCCACTGTCGTCTACCTCTTCATATTTATATGCCCTCCGGGGAGTCCTCATACTTTCTACGTGACCTTCTTGTAGTAACTATAGTAGTATAGTATGTTTAATAACGTGCTATCGTTATTAAACATACTCGAGACATCTTCGAGTTATCTATTTTTTACAAGGTTTTTTTATTTATCATACTACGATGCGTGTAAATCAATACATTTTAATGTATTCTGTGATATCAGCTATAAACCATACTTAAAATAAAATTGTAATATAAATGTAGATCGGTGTCTGTATGTGGAAGATAAATCATAAAATATATTAGGGTCATTTATTAGGGTAACAGAAACCAAAACAATGATTTTTAAAAATTTTGTCTGTGCGTTAATTCACACTAATCTCAGAAACTGCTTAACCGATTTAAAAGCAGTTTTCGCTATTGGATTCTGGCAAGCTTAACATTTAGTGTTTATTTTAATACAATCAATTCATAAATAAAAAAGTTATATCAATTTCAAGTATGTTTTTTGGACAAAATGACTACTTGCTAAAACTTATTTTATACAATTGTTTTATTTTGAATCAGCTAATCTCTTCTGTATTTCTATATATAATAAAAAGAAGAAAATTGAAGTCGTTACAAGATTGTGAAATCAATTTTGAAGTATCCCTGTTTCGCGCATAGACGATTATATGTATATCGCGTTCGCGCATCGAAAAACCATCACCTTTACATATTTATGCACCTCAAAAAAAGACAAAACAATCAGTTTATCAAAAAGGTTTAAATTGATTAAGTTTATTTTTTTTTAATGCATGTGTATAAAAATGTTGTATTTATTTTAATTATCAGCAAGCTGTGGTTAATAACAGTACGCAATTAAAACCATGTGAGATAAGTGTGTCGCACTTGAATTAACGCAATTAAAACGGTGTGGGATAAAATCGGATATGTTTAATATATACATAGTATTTATTAAACATATCCGATCGAAATTAACTTTAATTCCATACAATTCAATAATTTTACTGTATTTTAGAGTACAATAACAAATGAAAACACCCTTGCCTGACATTACCGATAAAAAATTATAGCAAAATGTGAACTTTAATGTCGTTAGGATAGGTGACTTCGTGTCATGCATCGGGTCTTCTAATTTGATTTTAAAATTCTTCACGTAAACTAGAATCAAGTCACGATTTAAGTCAACGTTCAGTAAGTCAATCTGTTGATGCTTTGCGCTGACATCCAACGTAAGTTCTGTGGAAAATGTTTTTGTCTGCTTCACGCTCTTGCTCATAGCAGGGGTAAACAAATGTTACCTGGACTCTCTGTTTTTGACACGAGGCCTTTCTTACTAGATCGTAGAAATGAGAACATCTCATGTTCCCGAGCAGTAATCATACCCACAACCACCGCGGTTAACGTCTTACTGACATTGCCCTATACCGGCCGCATGGAAAGGCCGCATATAAGTCTTAACATAATAACATTTCCCTGCTTTAGAAATAAGTTAAACTTACCTTCCATTTAGGATTATCTGTGAGTCGATTGGCAACGACACAACCAGCAGCTCCCGCGCCGACCACAACAAAATCATATTCACTGGGCTTTTCTGTTTTCTCATCTCTTATGTGAAGTTGCTTTTGTATCCTCGTATCAACAGAACCTCCATAAATCTGGGCTAGGAGACTGAGGTAGACATAGCCAAACGTCGAACAAGCTGTGATAGGTGTGTAAGGAGGACAGACTTCTGACAAATTCAATGGTTGCCAGATCATGGTATTATTCTACTTATAAATGTTTCTTTAGTTGATTAGATACAGCATCTGTTGCAAATAATAAACAATTTTTGTAGTTTTAAGTTAAAAGCAATGTGTCACAAAGAAGAGGACGACTATCACGCGCGGGTTGTGATTCGATCCCGACTCGGAGAATGAATCATCATTTCATAATATTGTCATTTCCTTGCTCTGGTACCAAGGCAAAAGCCTGGCCACTCAACATGCAATGCCTCGGAAAATTCGGTGGAAAGTGAGGAACGGAGTGTCTTAACCCTAGATTCCCTATGCCTACCCCGCTCTTTGCGCAGTACAGCGTGAAGGTGATTTTAATTTCTTTTTTTGGATTGCTTTAAGTTGAAAATGAAGGTAAGTTTATGTTTTTTCTACTATTATCGTTATAGACATTTTATTTTTACGCGGCTTTGCCCTCTTAAACTGCCTATACAAATATTTATTTAATATTATTAAAGTGTTTTAGGGAAAAAATATTAAAATTATTTTAGTATATATGCTAATATGCACTAAATATATCTTTTGGGAATTTATTTCATTTCGCCCACAAAAATTAGCCAGTGTCTGATTATAAGCGCGACTGGTTGTGGGCTCGGTCTCCACTCGAGGGAATAAATAATTATTTATTAATATTTTCATTTCTTCGCTCTGGCCACCAAGGCGTTGCCTCCAGAGCTCGCCGGGAAATGGGTTCAGAGTGTCTTAACATCAGGTTCCCTCCGCCTACCTTGCGGTGCGCGAAATGCAGCGTGAAGCTGATTAAAAATTGTCTTATTTAATAAAAAAAATATATCTTAATTTAACTTCTATCTAAATGGACGGTAGGTAAGCGCAAACGACAAATGCAGTTCTTCCCGCGTTAATTCCGATCCCGCGAAAATTTCGGAATAAAATGCAGTCTATATTATTCTACACTATAGAAAGCAAAATATTTTTCTTTATAGATAGCTTCACTACACTCTAACGGTATAGAATTAAAAAGAAAGTGGAAAACAGATGAATATAGATACTTTGTTACTCCCCATATGTTGAGATACATATAGGTAGATATGTGAATTAAAAAAAATCAGCTTCACGCTGTATCCTGCACACAGCAGCGTAGACAGACGAAACCTAGTGTTTAGGCATTCTACTTTCCTCCGAATTTTTTGAGGCGTAGCGTGTTGAATGGCGGAACTCAATGCCGGGCTTTGGCCTTGGTGGCGAGAGCGAAAAAATTAAAATATTAATAAATAATTATTCATTTCCTTGAGTGGGAATTGAACTCACAACCGTAGTACGTTAAAAAGAAATAACAATTATTATCATAAACGTACCTTGTGTTTTCACCGCAGAATGTTGACTGATGTGTGGTGTGGGCTGCAGGCGAATACATTTTAGAATTAACCAACAATAATTTTCTGCTTCCGTTTAATTATTAAGTCATTAATTATTATTTTAGATGTTACTTAATTAGATGCGTTAAAGTAAGTGCGGGCGGTGCTACATAGTAGTAGTACGGGGTAGTAGTAGCGGTACTTCCGCAAGAGAGAACGTCCTCCACAGTGAAAATAAATAAGTCCTAAACATTTCTTTCACATTTTTACTGAAAATTCTTACACAATTCTATCCTAATAAACTATTGGGCTTGTTCATTTTCTTTTTAGTTTTATGCAGTCGGGGTTTTTTTTTTAATTTTAATATTTTTCTTTGGTTACGTTTACTTATAACTATGGTTGTTTTATTTAGGTAGGTATGTTTTTTAATATTAAGAATTTCCAGATAGATATTTTTACTTAATTTGTTTATTCATTTTAATTATTCTGATATTTTTTCTAATAATAAGTCTCCACTTATTATTCTTTTTCAGCATATTTTGTTTAATTAGGCTTATTCCTTTTTACTAATTAATCCTATTGAAAACTGAAAACAATCTCATAAATATATTTAATAATTTCAGTTCAAGTGGGCGAAAGTGCGTCCGGATCCGCTAGTAAATTTTTTAATTTATTTCGCAATATATTTTAAAACTATCTTACGCCCAATATTAATAACCTATCTCCAACGTCAATCTTAGATTGTTTCATATATCTATCCAATCTCTAGATTGGATAGATATATCCAATATCTATATATATATATCCAATCTCTAGATTGGATAGATATATGAAACAATCTAAGATTGACGTTGGAGATAGGTTATTAATATTGGGCGTTAGAAAAGCTCATTAAACTATCCAAGAATAATTAAATGATAAAAATGTTTTGTATTAAGATAATTTTAATTTCATGCAGGATTGTATTAAATAAAATTCTAACCCTAATTTTGAAAAGAGCAACTGTTGAGTTTCTTTCCGTTTGTCTATGCTTTTGTTTATGCTAATTAATTGTTTTATTATAATCGGTTCATAAATAAAAAGCTTTCAATTTGTATATTTATTAGAAAAAACTCTAGATTATTTGATGGTGTGGTCTAGAGATTTCAAGATTTATTAGCATCAGAAAAAGAAACATTCGTATATTTCAAGCGGGCGTATCCGCACGAGGCCGCTAGTGTTACTACTTTTTCCGGTGAGTTTCCTCGACACTGCACTCGTGCTTCATGGCTACCCTCACATCTCGCTAATCATTAGACTTGAGATCCCATTGTTTAACGCCCAATATTAATAACCTATCTCCAACGTCAATCTTAGATTGTTTCATATATATATCCAATCTAGAGATTGGATAGATATATGAAACAATCTAAGATTGACGTTGGAGATAGATTATTAATATTGGGAGTAAATCTACAGGGATCTGTTTTTTCAACGAAATTTATATTTAAGAATGATACATGATAGTAAAATAGATTACACTAGGGTTGCCTAGAATCATCCTGCCGTAATCACCTTTAATCGAATTTTTGTTTTTCTTTTTATTAATTTATATATCAAGTTAAGCTTTTTTTTTCAACACTGGTCAAATTCTCAAATGCGCGGTCTGCTTTAAGTTTTAAAGTAAAATATTATATAATAGAAGGTGAATCTTTAATGATGATTCACCTGTTAAATGATGATTTTAAACATATTAAATATTTTATTTCAAGATGAAATCATCCTTATTTTTCAAGTGAAATAATTTGTGCTATGATCCGAGTCACAGAAGTATCATAAATAACTTTTACGAAAATATTGTAGCGGCTTTAAGTGAATCTGCCATTATAAGTTGTGTAAGTAGGAGGGGTCGCAGGCGGGTAGTACCAGGCTGGAATAGACATGTCGCTGCTGCTCGCGCGGATGCCAGGCTACAATTTGAACTTTGGTCTTTGCAGGGAAGGCCGTCAAACGGTTCTTGTTATCAGAAAATGTGTGAGGCTAGAAGAAAATTCAAATCGCGTTTAAAATATTGCCAAGACCATGCAGAACAAATTAAAATGGATATATTGGCGTCACATCATATAAAAAAAGATTTTCGTTCCTTTTGGAAGCAAAGTAACAGATTGCAGCCGAAGCCGGGTATCCCTGTGAGCATCAGCGGTTTGACTGATTCTGAGCAGATTGCTAACCTTTTCATGGATCACTTTTCAGTGAAGTCACCACTTGGAAGGTCAAATCTTATGCAAGATGCTGGGGCCGAAATGAACAGGTTGACTATAATAACAACTAAAAGTATTACTGAAACTATAATGTCAATGACCAGAGGCAAGTCACCTGGTCACGATGGTCTTAGCATTGAGCACCTACAGTCGGCTGGTCCTCAGTTAGCCCATGTTTTGTGTATATTGTTTAACTTATGTCTAAGTCATAGTTTTATGCCGGATAATATGATGCGTACAGTGGTGGTTCCTATAGTCAAAAATAAAACGGGCGACATTGCCGATAAAAGTAACTATAGGCCTATTTCGTTGGCAACTGTAATTTCAAAAGTATTTGACAGTATTCTTAATACACAACTTAATTCGTACGTCCAACTGCACGACAATCAGTTTGGTTTTAAGCCGGGTCTGTCAACAGAAACTGCAGTGTTGTGTCTTAAGAGTACTGTCACCTACTACGTAAAGAGAGAAACGCCAATCGTTGCCTGTTTCCTTGATCTTTCTAAGGCTTTCGACC
>JAATLQ010032989.1:16152-87681 GCA_013421005.1 Heliconius erato x Heliconius himera | reverse complement strand
TGCGTGCCCCTCCGCGCGCTGCCCGGGGACGCGCCCGCGCCCGGCCTGCAGCTGGGGGTCGCGGCCCACTTCCTGTAGAGGGTGAGTACGCGCTCTGCGGCTGGGGGCGCCGCGCGCGTCGAGCTCAACTACTGCGTGCCCCTCCGCGCGCTGCCCGGGGACGCGCCCGCGCCCGGCCTGCAGCTGGGGGTCGCGGCCCACTTCCTGTAGAGGGTGAGTACGCGCTCTGCGGCTGGGGGTCAGGTTCGTTTCTTTATATAAAAGACACATAACTTTAATAAAAAAATATATTTTTCTCCTTTGCAGGTAAAAAAATACGAAACATGAAACTTAAAATGAAAATTAATAAATTTAAACAAATATTATTATTTCTAACTTATATTATTTAACATAATAATATGAAGTATTTTATTTTTCTAAATATTTAATTTCAATTAAGGCAAAAGATTTAAACCATAGTGCCTAGTTTCACATTTTTTTTTTGGATATTTTTTTCGTAAATTTAATTTGAAACCTGTATTTAAATTAAATATTAGTTTAATATTTAAATAGTTACAAATTGTTTGTAAAAATAGTGTTAGAGTTGTTGAAATAAAAATGTTATTATTTAAATGTTGTATTTATAATTTGTAAATTTATGCCAAATTTATTTTTACAAGCTTTTATTTACTTTCACCTGTCCCGTTGTCTGTCTGTAATCAAATCTTGCAAATTAAATTTGATCCACTTCCCGGTTTCCGATTGAGCTGAAATTAAACATGCATTTATAAATCGGATGACATTGCGATATTATTATGACATAAAGCTGATCTGATGATACAGCTAGAAGGTGGCCATAGAAACTCCGTAATTAAACGACGCAACCCCATCGAGTTTGAGCTCGTTTGATTCGTCTTGATGAGTACTTTGATGCTATATGGTAATCAGGGTATGATGATGGAGCTGGAAAGTGGTCATAGGTACTACGTAATTAGACGACGCAGCCCTATTGAGTTTGAGCTCGTTTGATTCGTCTTGCTAACTAGTGAAAATCTCGAATTAAAAATACTATAAAGTAAAAATAAAATTAAAGAAAAAAAAACTTTTTTAATTATTTATTATTATTTACTTTACAAGTTTTTATTAATTATTAATAAAATTAACTAAAAAGTTAAAAATAAATTATCTTAATTAATAAATCTTCCCTAGCGAGAGAAAAAGAAGGTGTTGGATGTTCTTAATTATATTACTGATATTGATGAAGCATAAAAGGTTAACGAACAACTTCAAGGAAAACACGAGGCTTTTCTGGCTATAAGTTAGTGTCTCTCGAGGCTGCTCGCTAACCTGTAGAATGAATGCTCTGGTTTTTGTGCAATTAATGCTGGAAATAAGGGAAGATCCAGGACGTTTGGAGAGGTGCAGCCATCATGCCTTTGTACGAGTATAAAGGCAAAAGTTCATATATAGACTGCGCAAGCCATAGGTCTATCAGTTTGATTAGTTTGGGTAGTAAAGTTTATGCTTATTATATTAGCGAGAAGAATGCAAGAGAATTCCAAAAAGCTGTTGTGAGAGGCCCAAGGAGACTTTTGATCTACATGATCAAGGAAAAATTCTTGGCTGTTAACAATTTTCTGTGCTTTTATGGATTTGGAAAAGGCGTTTAACAGAGTTTATTATAGCTCACATTGTATCGGGGTAGTATTTTCCATAATCTATATATACATATAGTGAGCGGACCGTTGCTCCAGGCTGTTAAATTTCTTTATAGAGATCACTCAGCCTGAGTACAAGTAGAAGTGTTAAACAAGGTCGCGCCATGTCAGCTTGATTGTTTAATTTGTATTTGGATAGCTGTTTCCAAGGAGTGAAACAAAGTGACATGGGAGTGGAAGTAGGTGACTTGAGTGTAAATTGCCTGCTGTACGCAGATAATTAACGCTAATTGCATCACCACTCTGAAAAAAGGGTGTGAATATTATTGTCTAAATGCGAGTAAGACAAAGGTTCTGGTATTTGAAAGAAATGAAAAAAGGACAGAATGCAATATCATTGTAAATGGTAAGATATTAGAATAAGTGAATGAAGTGGTATATTTGGGAAGTATGTTCAGTAGAGATGGATGCGGTAAGGCGTATTGTTGCCATTAATAGGGTTAATGGTGTATGTACACAAAGCAATGTTGTTACCGACGTTGTTATAAGGCAGCGAAACTGCTGCTTGCAGCTGTGGAGATGCGATCTCTTTGTAGGATATGCGGAGTCAGCTTAGCTGATCGAATCCGCAATGAAGAGATACACAAAATTGCAGGTACTAGTACCTGAGGCCCGAGGATGTTACGGTGAGAATGAAAAACGTGCTCAGCTGGTTTGAACACGGCGAATAAATGAAGTAGGAGGACCTCTTAGAGGGCATGTATGAAGAGGTTGATGATAGTTGAAGAGGCAAAATAGGTATGCAGAGAACGTAGCGTTTGGCGCCCCGTTCCCTCTGACTACCCCGCTAGGGACAGATAGGCCGTAAAGCTAGATCAGATTTTATTATTTACACTCGAGGAAAATAAATATTTAATATTTTAATTGCTTCGCTCTGGTAATAAGTAGGATTCCTCTGTCTACCCTGCTATATACATATAGCACATAGGATAAGCGTGAAGCTAAAAAAAAGTAAAATTTTATTCAAAACTAACCAGGATGCCAAACAACGGCCATTCAAAAAAAAAAGTGAACGGAAGAGCTCTCCCTACTCCGGGAGCTCGAGGACTCCCCAGTGGGCATGTATGTATAGGTTGATGGGAGTGGACGAGGCGAAAGAAGTATGCGGGAACCGTAGCGTTTGGCGCTCCGTTCCCTCTGACTACCCCGCTAGGGATACAGCATGAAGTTAAGTTATTAGAAAGAAAAGACACTTTTTAAAGGCTTTATAAATAACACCACTGTAAACATTAATATTTTTTTATTTAGAACTAATATTTACAATTTATTCTTTTAATATTTGACAGACTTAGATATAAGTCTTATTTAAAACGATGTTTTTTGTTTAAAATAATATTTTAGGTGTGACGTAATTCAACGCCGCACATAGATTTGTCAGAGAAGAGAAATTAAAACAATTACTTCATACAATGCATAGTTCTTTAAATAAAGAAGAGGCCATTGTGCGACTGACACGACGGTTGTCGGTTTGATTCCCACTCGGGGTATGAAATATTTAATATTTTAATTTCTCTGGTAGCAAGGCAAAATGCGGCGTTGAGTTCTGCCACACCGCAAATATAAAGAATAGAGTGAGACATTCTAAAGATATCTATGATATAGATATTCTAAAGATATCTATAATTTAATGTCAAATATAATTAAACTTCATCCTTGACGTATATATTATTGTAGTGTAAACGAGATTTTAGCATGTCATCTTCGTTCATAGTAACATGTAGAGGCGGTATCATTGCTCCGGCTACTGATCTGGAAATAAATGAAAAAAATATATTAAATAAAAACCGGTCAAGTGGGACTCGGACTCACCCAACGAGGGTTTCGTACCAATTTCATCATTAAGATAAGTATAAGATTAAGTAGGTCAATGGGGATGTGACTAATAAAAGTTGATGCACTCATATTTTTTTTAAATAATAAGGTAATAAGGTAATCAAAATTCATAGGGTAGTTCCGATTGATCTAGAATAATGACATTTGGCAGCTTGCATCTACGAATATCTAGTAATAATTGCGAAAAAAAATCTGAAAACTACACATTTATGGTTAAATCCTAAAAAATAATATGATTTTTTTATTTGTAATGCCTATCTACTACACACGTAACCATATATCCTAACGATACAAATTTCAAATTTTCTCATAATTTTATTAATTTATTTCTAGTGGGAATCGAACCCATAATCTGTTTTAGTTCGTATATCTTATATCACTATAAATTCTTGTATTTGTTCCCGAAGTTCACCTCTTCCCTCTTCGGACATATTGCAGTGATACACGTGCGCACTCCCACGAGTTCCGTAACTGCCGATCGAACGATCGCCATCCACACTATTTATCTATCGTCGTTAAGATATATCGTTACGCGTATAGCAGGCATAAACTAAGTACTCTATAGGCAAAAAAGAAAACATAAACGCATATCTTTTTATTGTATCAACTTAGAACCTTTATATTCTAATGCTCAAAGAGCATGTAGACCTCGAACCTTTACTCCTCAATTATTAAGTTCCATCTGCCCACCCCGCTATATACGGGATACAGCGTGAAAGATAAAAAAAAGTACTCGCCTTCCTTCAGCATTAAGAAAATTGAACGTAGCACAGGCGTGTTCCGTAGGCAATATTTCCACGTTCACTTTAGCCTGTCTCGCAGATTGGAACACTGTATTCATTACTTGTCTTTCGTTCGATTCTGTACCTATAATCTAAAAAAAAATTAAATTAGCTTCACGCTGTATCCCGCACACAGCAGGGTAGGCAGAGGGAACCTTGTGTTAGGACACTCCGTTCCCCACTTTCTGCCGAATTTTGGAGGCATTGCGTGTTGAGTGGCAGAACTCAACGCCGCGCTTAACCTCGACGCCAGAGCGAAGAAATGAAAATATAAATTTAAGTAAATATTTCATCTCCTCGAGTGGGGATCGAACCCACAACCAGTCGGTTTTGCAGTCACACCTCGTGCCGCTGCGCCACCTATAATCTAGAACCAAAAATATAATAAAATCACGTATCACAAACTTTAAATTTATTTGTTAAGATTCAAAATAAATTTTTGAAGCCAGTCATGGCGCTGGGGTACAAGCACTGGAGGAAATTAAATATTTAAATTTTCATTTCCTCGCTCTGGTAATAAGGTAAAGCTTGGCGTTGAGTTCTGCCACTCAACACACAATGTCTTCAGAATTTGGCGGAAAGTTTTCCTAGGTTCCCTCTGCCTACCTTCTTATGTGCGATATACATCGAGAGCCTAATAATAAATATGTAGGGAACTATTATTTACATTTATAGTTTATTTAATATGTGTTATTTATATATTTCAATATTGTAATTTATTTATCATTTATACACATACATAAAATCATACATACATTTAATAGGATTTATATATTTTGTAGTAAGTATTCGTATTTAGTATATTTATATAAAAGCGCTCGCTGCCGTCGACCGAACCGGTAAGGTGTTCTAACATTTACGCCTACCCCCTTGTCGACGGCATATTTGATATATAACAGTCGATGCTTGCCACTCGATGCGCTTTCCATACGTTCCATTGTTTTCTTTATTATTTCCTTCCAAATCAGTATTTACCGTGTTCTCTTTTATATATATGATTGTGGTTGACTTTTGTATGAACTGTGCCGTAGTTTAAAGTGGTGTTGAATATACTCAGTGTAAACCGTGAGTAGACTTTTATTCATCTCCATCAACACTACAAATATGTCATTAATTGGGCCGTCTGTTATAAACGCAACGATTGTGTGTTCGATTCTAACTCGCAGGAATGATATTATTTTATTTTCTTAAGATTTTCAGAAGAAAGCGCGTCTCGAAAATTCGGTAATGTGTTAAGAATAAAGTACCTTAACACTTTCGTTCTGCCTACCCTACCGTGTGCGGGATACAGCGTGAAGCTAAAGAACTTGGTATCTGGTTACATTGGTAAAATTACCTTCTGAGGCCCTTTTTTAACACCTCGAATAAGATTTTTTTTATCAAATAAATCAATTATCTATGTATCTTCACGTTACAAGCTTCACGCTATATACCTAGCGGAGTGGCAAGAGATAACGGGGCATCAAACGCTACGTTCTCTGCATACCTCTTTCGCCTCGTCATGCTTTTTACGTGACCTTCCTCCAATATCTTTGATACTGGGTTTTGGAGGTCAACCGAGGTCTCCCCCTACCTCTCTTATCGCTCAATTTTCTGCCATTCTTTCATCACTCTTTCGTTCGACGTGCCCAAAGCAGCTGAGCACATTCTTCTTCATTTTCACCGTGATATCACTTCCATGTCACTTTGTTTTACTCCTTGGAGACAGCAATCAGAAATACAAATTGAACAACTAAGCTGACATGGCGCATCCTTGTTCTGTTTTGTTGTTTCCTTGTTTTGTTTTTCCTTTCGTTCGCTCCCATGTATATGTACATGTGAATTTGTTTGCGGTCAAACATCAAAAATCAAGGAAATTTCCAATATAAGCTATCCAGCCTCATTTATTCTCTTGTTTATAATGACCTAGCACTATCTAGTACCCGCTTGGCGTAGTTCCGGTCCATCCGTTCAAATCACATATTATTATTTTTTTATTCCCCCTAATACTACCTAAAACACACTTTCACAAAATTCAAATTTGCCTAATCAACCTGAGGATACTGGCACATACGCCGCTAACAAAAATACTCTTGCTATCCCCAGCTTGAAATAAAGCCAAAGCAATCTCGGGTTGATCACCTTGTATTGTTCCGTTGCACTACCCAATCGAGAGGACAACAACACACCGACACCTTGACAGCCCCGCTCGCTCTCTGGTACGCCGGCCTAGAAAGCGACCCGACTGCCCGGTAAATCGGTCGTGTCATTGTCCTTTCGCTTTGTCTCAATCACACAAACAACATCCAAATCTCTGTCATCCGTATCTAATAATTCATTAATTTTTTCTTCCATCCCTGTTCTTACATTCTACGTAGCTATTTGTAGCTCCGTCTTCCAATAAATTAATTATTTTAGCATTAAGTTTTTTTTATTGTTGCATTAAAAGATTTTTTTTCATTTTCGCGCATAGCAGAGTAGGCAGATTGAACTTGGGAACCTAATGTTAAGACACTCCATTCTCATTAAGCCACCACTTTCCGCCGAATTCTGGAGTCATTGCGTGTTGAATGACGAAACTCAACGAAGCGCTTTATTTTTATTACGCCAGAGCGGAGCAATGAAAATATTAAATATTTCATTTCTTAGAGTAGGAATTGAACCCACCCCCTGTCGTGTTTACAGTTACAGGCATCGAAAGACTTATATAATGAAAAAATAATATACATACCAATAAATCAATCTTAGGTTCCAATAACTTAAAAAATCTCAATGACTCCTCCGTAATTAGATCTGAACTGGTCACTTGCCATGATAGGATTGTTCTAAAAATTAAATATGTAATATTTAATGTATTATTACATATTTTTTTTAGTTTCACGCTATATCTTTTATGACAGCACAGGTGCAGAGAGGATCTGGCAACCTAGTGTTAAGAAACGGTGCTCTCGTTACTATCATTCCGCCGAATTCTGGAGGCATTGCGTGCTGTGTTACCAGACCAGAACTACCCTACCACACTACCGTCATATTTATGTGGAAATCTAGGGTTCACTCAAAGAAATGAAATATTTATTTAAAATTATTTTTCCATTTCTCTCTCTGGTGTCGAGGCAAAAGCACGGCATTGAGTTTCGCCACTCACCACACAATGCCTCCAGAATTCGTTAGAAAGTAGTAACAGTGTCATAACACTAGATTTGTTCTGCATACCGTGTGTGGGATACAGAGTGAAGCTGAAGAAGTAAATTTTTTTATCTAAGGTGTAAGGAGCATCCATTCTCCGTTTGATTCGGTATATAGAGTGGTGGAACTTAGTATCATGCTTGATTACTTGAATGGGAAAATGACAATTATTTAAATAAATCCCCCAAGTGTAGATTGTTACAGCCAGATTTTGGCCCATTTTGAAATAATAACTTGAAGTCTCACTATGGTAACGAGGCAAAACCCAAAGTTGACTTCTGCCACTCAACACAAAATTCCTCAGGAGTTTGGAGGAAACTGCTGATCTGAAGTGTCTTAATGTACAAGAAAGTATCTTAACACTGTGTGAAGCTAATTATCTCAAATTATATAAATTTTGATGAAAAAATGTAAATAAGGACTGAAGAAAAAAATTAAAATGTGCAGATAAAACTGGACTTACCTGGGAAATATAGCTATAGGGCCCAATACTGTGATACCATTGTTCAATCTAAAACCATACTGAAATAAATAATACTCACCAATTAGTGCAAATATATAAATGAAAAATCAATCAAAACATAAATAAAAAGGTTTTGCATGATAATAATATATTATAATATTATGGGTCCAATCTATGTGGTTAAATAACAATTTTTATTTTTCACTTTGTAAGACAAGATGGTAGTTGATTCCAGTACTCCACATGCAATATCTAGAAAATTAAGCAGTGTTGGGAATGGAGCGTCTTACAACTGTCTTGTACTGTTCATACTAGGTTTAATGTGCAGATAGAGAATGAAACTAAAACATTTATCTCATCTTTGTTAAATAGGCAGCGGGAACATATCAATTATTCTTTTATTGATTTTTGAGCGAATATGGATTATGTTTACAAATTATTGGAAATGAATGCATTACTATAAATGTATGTATCAAATTAGAATAGATTAATTAATACTATATCTTACTGTAGCGTAAGAATCTATCATAAGTCCTAAATCTTGTTCTTGGTTGAGAATTCTCACTGTGGTTTTCCCTTCACCCTCATAAGCTGCTTTTGTTCTAGAACTGTTAATAAAACAGAGATTTTTAGACAAATATATAAAATCAAACTCACATGACATATGAATGATATAAGCACTTTAGGTTAGAAAATTTTAAGCCAAAGATTTTTTTGAAATCTAACAGTTCAGTTCTATAGTGAAAATTATTATAGATCTTGTTGTTCGAGGTTAAATCATACATACTGTGTGTAGCAAGAGTTGTACAAAAGTTTTTTGTACTACTCTTGCTTTTTGTACAACACTTTGTATGGTAAACATTTAAAAATTATATATATTGGAAATTTAACCTTAAGAATAACGGATTTATTTTTATCCTTGATGTCACTTGTACTAGCCTATTCGATAACATTTTTGTTATAATATGCTAATATATAGCTTGATTTTAATATTTTTTGATTTATATAAAACAGAATTTAAATTTCAGAAAACTGAAGTACGAATTACGACCATAGTTCATAATATATAAATGTCACACTGACGGAAGCGTTTCGTTCACCTAGTAACTAATAATATTTTTTTATTCTATTAATATTATTAAATATTTAATATAAAAGTGAAATATAATTAATGTCAATCGAAACATTTTAGATTTCCAATTAGATTTTTACAATGCTTCCAACTTTAAACATAGAAATAATTCACACTGAAATTTGAATAAAAAAATTATAAAGTGGTTTTGTGTTCATAAAATAAAAAACGACACTACCTCTAAATAGTTAAAATTAAATGTTATTAAAATATAATAAAACTTGTATATTTTAATAACATTTAATTTTTATACTTCATTTATATTTTGAATATATCACCTACTTCTTTATTACGTAAAAAGAAACGTTACAATGACGTCATTCAGGAACTTGTCATTCACGGCAATGCAGATGCGCGGTAGTTTGAAAAGTAACCATGTAAAACATTGATTAGACTCTTTCTTTGATAATATTTATAAAATTCTATAAATTTCTTTAATTTTCGTCCCAAATTTATTCTAATGGAGCCAATAGTAATAACTATTCATTTATTCTTATATTAATAATTAATTACAGTAACGAGTTAATATTGACAACTTTATTCAATAATATTTCAAAAATTTTATATTATGGAGTGTACAAATGGATCAACACAAGTGTTATACACGAAAAGAGATATACGAAAAGAGAATAATATTATACAAAAAACAGATTACGAAGTGGATTTTTGGGAAGAAATCAAAAAACGATGGATGATCCTAGGAGTCCTTATTTCAGTTGCTCTAGCGGTCCTAACATCGCATTATGGAGCTTCCGGAGGCAACTACATGCATGTTAAATTAGATTGTTAGACAGCATTGCACTCATTTAATCATGTAATTATATATATCATTTATAAATTCTAGTACTTTTTGTGTATACATTAGTATTTGGTTTAGTGTTGTCATAATGCTATAAAATATTTCTGGGGAATTTATAATGCAAAAATGATTAAAAAATATATTATTTGATGAATTAAATAATAATGTATACAGTATAATTAATAGAAAGTAAGCTTTTATTTATCTTAGATAATAAACTATCATTATCTTTATTATGTTCAGGCTATTATGGCACAATGGCACACAATGTGTGATTGCAAGTGTCATGATTGTGGGTTTGATTCTTAATTTGGAGAAGGCATTGTTTTCCATTTCTTAACCATTCAATACTTAATGTCTTGATTCAGCATAAATTGGGAATGGAGCATATTACTCTGCTATAAGCAGGATACATGAGGATGTATGAGCTAGAAAAAAAAACTATTTTTGCCTTTTAGAATATGCTTCTAATAATATTAACTTTTAGAATATGCTTCTAATAATATTTTTTATCTAAATGAAGCTTAATTCTTATTTCTCAATCCATTATAAATAAATTCAGTAGCATTTCTAGTTTCTAAATATCAAAAAGTAAATATTGAATCAAATCATTTTCATACTTATCTCACTAGATTATATTATTATACAAAATAGTTATAGCTAATTAAATAGATGCAGCTTCAAAACTATAGCTGTAAAAAAGATTTTTTTATATAACAAAAAAAAATTATGCACTATAAGTTACAACACCTTTTCTAGCATGTTTTTTAAATATCTTAATAAAAAACAATCTATTAAAGATTATTTAGAAATTTAAATGGTGATATGAAAAAGGTAATTTGATTTAGGATTTTTAAAAAAATATTTTTAAGTTTATTTGACAGCATTAAGCTTGTTAGGTAAAACACTAAAATATTGGCACTGGTAGTTTATTGGACACTAATTGCAAAATTGTGTTGGTTGGTGGTTCGGCAAACTCGTGGGAATTATTGTATGTCAATTTAATTATACCCATATCCCAAATCTAGTGGGGTAAATTGTAACATTGGGGCTCCATCACAGTGTTTCAAAACTTTGTGGCAAGTGAAAGAGTGTCTAAACACTACATTTCTTTTCCTACGTAGAAAAAAGATTAATTTATTTCCAAGTATCTTTTACACTCAATACTACTAATTACTCAAACTTTGTCAGTCTAGTAAGAAGAAGGAGGCGTTTATTTCGCTTTTTAATACTGACTGAAAAAAATAAAAAATAATAATCAGCTTCACGCTGTATCCCGCACACAGCAGGGAAGGCAGAGGGAACATAAGACATTCCTTTCCCCACTTTCCGCCGAATTTTTCTCAACTCATCGCCGGACTTTTCCCTTGGTGCCAGAACGAATAAATGAAAATATTAAGAAATAATAAGTCATTTCCTCAAGTGGGGATCGAACCCACAACCGTCGGGTCTCAGTCACACCCTTGTGCCACTGGACCACGACGGCCTCTTAATACGGACTTTCTAAAAATTTACATAAAACGGAAACAGTAAAAAAAACCAGTTAATAATTTAAATTATAACGTTTATTTCTTTATTTGCAGGTCTCTTCCACACTCAATACATAGTATATGTTCCCCTTTCGTACATATATTATACCGCGGGCCGGACCCGGATGTACGCATGTCGGACGCGGTTGTATATTTTGACGGTATTACATGCACATGTTGTAGGGTTGGCCTTGTCTGTTGTGTCGGTTAACGCGTTGGCCATGGCGTTAGACAGGAGGGTTATCGAGGGGTAAGTTGGTTATTAATTTTGTTTTATATGATTTAATGTGTATTAGTTGCTAATTGATCTTTTTTAATGTGGCTATTTTAAAATTGATATATTTGAAGTTTTTAGGCTAAATTTAATTACAAAATAGACAATTTGTTGGAAATTTTAAATATTTTCTTTGATTTTATATTAATTTTAATTAATATAAATTAATATTTTGTCGTTATAACGTTGTTATTTTTATGCTGTTTCCATCGTTCTTTTCTAGAAAAAATAAATATAGGTTTTAGACTTCATTAGACAAATTAACAATTTTACATTTCAAATTCAGCATTGTACACATAAAATAAAAACATTGAATCTTCAATTATTTACTACGTCATTTAAAATACTTTTAAGCTTTACATTTGCATTTTTACACTTCAAAATGATTTAAGTCATAAAAATTACGTTTTCATTTAAAATTACAATATTTAACCTGCCTATTACCAGAACCAGCACTAGTACTGGTATACCAATACCAAACACGTACTCTGCACTTAATAAGGCACCACTTATTAACATATCTACGTACAAAGCTATTATACAGCTCGTACAGAGCTATTTAATAATATTGACATAAATATTTTTAATTTTTCTATATTTTAATATTTTAGTGCAATATTGGCATCCATAGCGCGGCCCTGCGCGTGGCTACCATTGTCATTCAGTAAAGATGGTATCACACCGACTATAGCGGCAATAAATTATGCAATATCTTTTATATTTTCACCGTTTCCCCATCTTTTCTTTGTAAGTATACAAATATATATATTTTATTAGTTTTAACTTAAAAAAAATATATAAGGAGATTTTAATCTTTCGATTCAGTTATAGGTATTAAAAATATAGTGGTAATTATTCCGTTCTCTGGTTTTCGAGTGGAAACAAACCCACAGTCGCGTTTTCAGTCACACCTTTTGATTATTATGATTTGCGCCAATCGTGGCGCAGGGGCAAATCATAATAATAAGATTATTAACACTTGTTATTTATTATTAGTTTCACGCTGTATCCCGCACATAGTAGGCAGAGGGAATCTGGGAGACTAGTGTTAAGACACCTCGTTCCCCAATTTCCGCCAAGTTCTTGAGGCATTGCGTGTTGAATGGAGGAACTCAACACCGCGCTCGTTGCCTCATTGCCAGAGCAGGGAAATGTAAATGTTAAATAATTAATTCCCCCGAGTTATAATTAAATTCACAACCATCGCATTTACAGCCGCACACCACGAATCTAGTATACGTATAATAGCATACAAACCTCAAGTACATTTCACCTGAACGTTTATTATTCGAAGCTTATTAAATAAAATATGCAATACGTTTCCCGCTTGTGTTTTCTCCTCAAGCCACGTCTTTTTCACGTCTTGGTCTGACCAATCATCTTTATCGTGATGATTCATAAGCATTTTTAAAAAGGTGATTGAAACCTTAGGAATTATCATGCCAATATTAAAAATATTTTACGTTTTAAACAAATAGATCGACTTGGACATCGCATGAAAACACAACTTATCGAAAGACATAATAGACATCATATTCGGAAGGCCTCTGGTGAGGAATTCGGTTGCTGGCCCGTCGTGCTGTGTAGTGTGATAGTGTGATACATACTAATAATCAAATCATGCGATGATAGACCAAATGCGCCGGCACTGACAAATGGGAACGTCATTTCCATTTTTCAGTTGAAAAAGACGTGGCTTAAGGAGAAAAAACAGGCGGGAAACTTAGAGCCTATCTCATTTAATAAGCTTCGAATAAGTGACAGTCAAATCAATAAAATTTCATAACATGTAATTATTTTCTTCTCTATTTTGTTTTCCAGTGTGGTCGTATACCTTTACCGACGTCTACTAGTTTTATAGTGACTGTTGGGACTTCTGTTATACCTTTTGCTTTTGGATCTCTATCGCATAAGGCTGAAATAGGTAAGTTTTTATGGAAACATGTAGAAACATGTTTTTTTTGTGTAACGTGTACACTTTACAGACGCGTGTATATTTAAAATGTGTATTTTATTGTTATTATGTTATTTTCTTTAAAAACAGTTTTTTTTGGGAAAAGTACTTTTGTTGTATTTTTTTACTTTAAGAGCGGAGAAATAACAATAGTTCATTATCACACACACACATAGTGGAAGTTGAACCCATAATTATTTTGGCCTCACTAATTTCCTCTAATCTGTATCAATTTAGGTATAATATACCACTTCTTTTTTTTTGAGTTTGAACTTATCTGCAAGTAGTTTATAGAAAATAATTTTATTTGAAACTTTCAGATACAAAAAGTACAAAAATATCCGCTCTAATAGTATTATATACAGAGTGTTGTAATTTGTTAACGGAAGCTGAGGGTAGTTTGTATGTTATAGATGTAATGGCTACGTTGTTTTTAGGTAAGTTTGTACATTTTTATAATTTTTACTGTCTTTTGAGGTTTAGACGAAGAGAATCTATATTTTCTAAAGAAAAATACTAATAATAATAATATAATATCTTAACTAAATAATTATAATACGTTTATAATACAGATATCTCAATGTATAATGGTTTAAAATATTTACATCAAAACATTTATGCTAAAACAATACATAAGGCATTTTTTTTTACACAGAAATGATATTTATTCTACTAATCAATATTTATCCAATTTATTCATTTTTATCCAATTAAAGTAATAAGTTGGCTGTCCACGATCGCAGCATCTAGTTATTTATACGTGAAATGTGGATGGTTGACCACGAGCGAGGCGGAAGTCTTATTATTAATTGCTACACCTAAATCTACTCATATTGGTAAGTACATATACATATATCTATTATTTACATATATTTTTTTACATTTTTAATTTTATTCTTAAAGAAATAATGCGTCATAACTCAAAGAAATCTGCTTTGTCTCTGAAAAAATAAAGAAAGGATGGAATGTAAGGTCAGCGTTAATAGTAAGATTTTATAACATTTGGGAAATATATATAGTAGAGATCGAAGATACGAAATGGATGTGGAACGGCGTATTGCTGCTGTTAGTAGTGTTAACTCTGCATCAGATGCATTTATTAGACAGCAAAACATCATGATAACTGTACTTAAGACCGAACACAATGCAGTACTGGTACCGGCATGTGGTTATTATAGAAGAAGAATGAAAGAAAGTCAAATGCTGTGTAGCTGCGATCCCTTCGTAGGATATATTCAGTTTATGAAAGAAGTGTGAATGGTAAGTGAGGTGGAACCTCAATTGGACCTTCAAAAACACAGCATCGATGATACTAAATGAAGGTCACGTAAAAAGCATGTGAACCTCCCGCTATGAGGAGGCCATGTATGAAGAGGTTAATAATAGTGAACAAGACTATTGTTATCAATAGAAAATTATAACGAGTAAAACCATTTTTGTTGTATGTCTCCACTTTGTTAAAATCATACACTTAGAATTCGAATTAGCTACCTAAAATAATATTTATAAATATCTGTTGTACACAGAATGGATCTCGCACTCACTTTGTGCATCTGGGCTCGCTCGTCTTCCCGCTGTTTTTATAGCACCGGCGCAAGCACTACTACTTGCGGCTATAACATCGGATAATAAGGAAAACAACGAATTGCCAAGATAGGATTTATTCAATTCGTGAACGTTTATTCGATTTATTCAATTAAATCATTTTGTTGATTGGGTACAAACTAATGTGTTGTTTAGGTTCTGTTGATTATAGAGAAGTATTACAAATGATTAAATTTTGTAATCGTTGTATCGATGTATGACGATTTTTTTCTTACTTGATATTAGTTCAATGTGTAAATATTTATACATTTTGGTCTATTTGAATATGATGACGAATAAAATAACGAATAACTTAAACATTTTTGATTTTTTTTTACATTAGTTGTTGAATATCTTATCTTTGAATATTTATCCAATTTATTTATAAATATATATTTTTTTATAAATATTGTGATAGTTACTTTTACTTTCAACAGTCGTTTATTCAATATAATTTAATATATTTTCATATTTTTTGAATATTAAATGTTAATTATTTTCAAGCAATTAAAATAGTTCCTTTTAATCACTTCCATACATTCGAAATAAGAAAACCAATGTTATTGTTGTTATTTCTTCGTTATCGATGAAACGACAAACGTAGTGCATAATTTTTAATTATTTATATTGCATAGTAAAAAAAGTCCTAATGTACACAAATAAATTGTAATTTAATTCATAAAACTAATATAGCTTAAGTAAGTTATGACGTCACTTGTTACTAGCACTTTCTCTTTGTGACTGTAATAATATTTAAATAATAAATTTAATTAAAATACAGACAATAGAAAGAATTACAATAAGTGTCAAAATTAAACAAAAATATATGAAAAATATTGAAATCCAACAATGAAATGACCAAGTTGTAAATTATGTAAATGTATAATATCTGTGGTTGTCGAATCATCTGTGATGTCATGTCGCAGCAATCGAAATCGATTTTAGGAACAATATAATATTTATAGGAGTTTATTTCAGTCCCCTATCGCGTAATAAAGGAAACAGCCTTATAAGATATTTTATTCATTTATTTCTTTGTGTACATAAATAATTGCAATGAAATATTTGATATTTAAAAACATTGCACATCAAATATGTTTTTTCCCCAAATGAACACCAAGCAAAACTACGAAAACCTAACTTTAAGGTGGTCAAGACTCGTCGACCGTACTTTAATGCCTAGTAATATAAAATTTAGCGGCCTTATAACAAATAGCCTTCACAGATGAAATATGGGTTCCAAATTAATATAAAAAAATATTGTTGTAAGTTGTAAGTATAAAAAATCTTTTTGTCATAAATAGTAAGAATATTAAAATAAGGATAATGTACATATTGTTTTTGGTTGTAATAGTTTCTTTTTATTGTATATTTTTGTTAAGTATAAGGTACTTTGTCTAAATACAACTCGATTTAACTCGATATGTAATTTACGTAGATCGATTTGATTATCTGGATTTTTTTTGTATTAAATTTAACTTTACTTAAAATTTTGTATTCTTTTTAAATACAAACTTAAAACTATAACCCCTTGCTCCTCAGTATTATTGATCCTGAGTTAAAAAAACAAATACTTGCTGTGAGCGTACATATCTGGGTAGGCAGTGGGAACTTAGTGTTAAGACTTCGTTCCCAATGCATCACCCATTTTACGAGACATTCCGTATTGAGTGGCGGACGTCGTCGTCCTCAACGCCGGCCTTTGTCTTTTTACCAGGTCGAGGAAATGACAATGACAATTACAGTCGTTAATAATTCAAATTAAATAATATTTTAAGTGTTTTAGTTATGTGTAATTTATATAGAAGCTTATGAATTCAACTAAATTGTAATCTTTGTGGTTTCATTATGGTTTTATTTATTTTAAATAATTATTATTAAATAAAAATCGCTTGGAAGTTATCGTGTTTTATTTCTATCCTGCTGTATGCGAAAGTAAAAGAATATTTAATGTTTTTCATGGTTTTTTAATATAAACCTATGTTTGAGCTAAAAATGATAACATTGCCAACAACTCTTATTAATAGAAAAGTAATGGGGCCCATAGACATTTAGCATAGGACATACAAGGGAACCTAGTGTCAAGACACTCCTTTTATCTCGTTCCAAAAAAATCAGTTTCCGTGTTGAGTGGCAGACCTCAACGCTGCGTTTTGTCTAACTATAGCAGGGAAATGCAAATAATTCAGTCCCCTCGAGTGGGTGTCGAACTTACAACCATCGTGTTTACAGGTAGGTGCTGCTCTACTGCGACACGATTGCCTACCATATACCTAGTGAAATAAAATAATAAAACTGAATAATTTTTAAAATTTATTTTTATTATAATAAATTCTTAAAATTAAAATTTACAATCACAGTCAATAACTTACTCTATTTTTTCACTATTCTAGAGTTAACAAAAGTGCCTTTTTTACCTTTTTACAATAGTTAACAAAAGTGCATTTGTGTCGCCATATTATTAAATATAATTATAAAAAAATATTGTCTTACACTAATACTTAAATACTATATTTCGAACACATTCATCTATCTACACATTATTAACTGATTTCAAAAGGAGGTTATTAGTTTGACATTCATATGATATTGTTGGGATTACATAATATTTGAGTAAGATGATCCATTAAGGCTCCATGCACGTGTGCTAAATTTGCTAAATGTATGTTAGTCCAAAAGTGTCTCAGAATTTTCTGTTTTGAGTGTAGTAAATTCCAACTAACAGAACATTCCAGTTTTCATCAAAATGAGTTCTGCAATTTTTTAGATATGAATATGCATTTCTGGACGGGACTTGTAAAATATAGATTTTTTTTATATTATTATACCAAAATTACATATGGCAAGAGTAAATAAAATTTTCTAACTATAAAACCTTAAAATAAAAACTACTTCAATTACATTTTTTTCTCAACTAACATTCGCTGTCTTTTTATAAATATATGTAATGTAAATGATATACAATTACCCTGAGAAAAAAATACTTAAAATTAAATAAAATTTAAATCTTTAAAAATGTACGGTAGTACAACAAGTATTTCAAAATAAAACCATAACACAAACGTGGTTTGTATTATTACATACATATAATATATGTATGTTTGTATATCACTTACATAATAATTAATTATAAAATAAAAAAATAAGCTGAACACATAATTATAGCTTCATTTCATAATCACATTTGTATATCGATTTCATAATAAAAGTCCATATAAAAATTTAAGCTTAGCGGTATTTGAAGCCGTACCTCGCAAAAGTCCAAGCGTTATGGACCATTAGGCTATAATTTTTTACTATTATTAAAGATTTTTTTTCATAATAGCTTTTAGAAAGCGATGATAATTTCGACGCAGCGGGATTTGAACCACCTCCTCCTCGACGCGGGTCTGAGTCCCGCTACGACCATTGTAATGTATAAAAAAATATACATTTTCTATTCTAAAATGTTCTACAGCATTTTTAATTTTACTACTTATTAATTTTTTTTCATACAAAATTGTAATATGTTTATAAACTTAATAATGGATATATAATGCTTTGGTAGTGAAGAGAAAAATCCAAGTCCAAATCTTATTTTTTGTTATGGCTTCACACTGTATCCCAGCTGTATTACACGGGAACCTAATGTACACTCCGTTTCCATTAAATCACTTCCGCTTCTCACATCTGGTCGAAGTCACGAGACATGCGTGTTAAAAAAATAAAAGAAAAATAAAATTTTAAATAGTTCATTCCCTCAAGTGGGAATTGAACCTACAACCGTCGCGTTTATAGTCTCAGCGCTACGACGCCCTAAATAAATCTTCACTTATAGTTTTGGAATGATAGATATTTTTTTTCTTTAAAGTTTCAACTTACTTGCTCGTTGTGACACATGACACAGGCACAGCGGGCCACATCGAGACGGTTAACCGCACAAGTACTAGTAATAGCCTTCCTATAGAGTATAGATAGACTATTCAACGCAAAAGTAGTTTTTAGTTAGATCCATTACTAACTCCTGAAATTAGCGCATTGAACCAAACAAACTCTTTAGATTTACAATATTAGTAGAGATTTTTTCGAAACTTGTCTTTACCACCAGAGCGACGACGCATGTTTAATGTATATATGTATAATTGTATATAGTTTACTTTTAAAAGTAATTTATTTAATTTTGCATCTGTATATAAAAACATTCTCTTTATAAAAAATATGTATTTTAAGCTTCACGCTGTATCCCGCACATAGCAGGATAGGCAGAGGGAAACTAGAGTTAAGACACTTCGTTCTCCACTCGAAATATTATCTAGTATTTAGATATATATTATAATATACATATATATTATAATAACATATTTTAATGTTATGAATTTGTATCCACTGTCCCTTGTTGCTGTAACAGTTCGTAATATAAGCCTCGTTTTCTAACTAATTCATCATGTGAACCACTCTCAGCTATTACACCTGGAAAGAAATATATTTACTTATTTAACTTGATGGAATAAACGATGAAAAAGTAGGGAACCCTAGGGAACTCTTAAAGGAAAGTAATTATCTAAGAAATATTTAAACTATTGTTGGTTCAACTCCCGCTATGGAGAATTAATTATTTTTATTTAATCGTTCTGATATCAAAACAAAGTAACATAAAAATATTTAACATAAATATATTTATTTATATTTTATTAGTAGTCAAATTAAACATGTATGTCAGTATTTTGGGAGTAAACAAAGAAAAAAGTGACACAACACTGTATTTTTCTTGTTGCATGGTGACTTGCATACGGCATATAACATATTTCATTATAAGTACCTCTACACTGAGAATTAACAAAATATTTGCTAAGATTGATAAAAAAACGGCGCTTCTTCCACTTTACTTAAACGGGCTTAGTGGAATCGAACTCCTTACCTTCTTAGTAATACTCACACAGTATTTAATTATAATAACCACGATTCAATAATATTAACCCACTGTGTTATATATTTAGTACGGTTGACCTATTAATGAGTTAGTTTTACCATATATTAGATAATATTTACCTCTATCTACGACACATATGATGTCAGCGTGCCGCACGGTGGCGAGGCGGTGCGCTATGATCACGGTTGTTCTGTCTTTGGAAGCCGCTTCCAGGGCGTTTTGGACAACCTGGCAAAAGAAAATTCAAATTTAAAATATATTAATTTCTTGTTTTTATATTTAGTACGTATTTAAAATTTTGTATAAAAAAAATGTGTGAGTTGTTATATTCATTTAACGGCTTTGGTAAGACTAAGTGTGGTGTTGAGCTCCGCCCCAAAATCACGCGGTGCGTGGAGAATGGAGTGTTTTAACACAATCTTCAATCTATGCTCTTTCATAAATTCACCTTTTCACTAGCAGTATCTAAAGCTGAAGTAGCTTCATCCAACAAAAGTACTCTTGGGTTCCTCAATAGGGCTCTTGCAATAGCCACTCTTTGTTTCTGACCCCCAGATAGGGCTGCGCTACCGGCTTCTAGAACAGTGTCGTAGCCCTGGAAAAGAAGATTAGAAATATTAATTACTATTACTGCATTGTGTTTGTTAATCAGTTTATAAGGTTTTTATCTATATATATAAAAGGACTTGTGCTGACTGACTGAGGTAAGACGCACGCAGAGCCGTAACCGCTGATGGTAGAAACGTGAAATGTGGGCAGATGTTTATTTTTATATTCTGGACATTCACTAAGAAGACAAATTGAAAAATTTTAACCCTAAAGGGATGAAATAGGGGTTGAAAGTTTGTATGGAAAACATTTTTAATCTGTACCGATTTTTATAAAACTTGAAATTCAGACTCTTAAAAATATTTCATTGAACACGTGTTTCATGGTTTTTAAGAATTCACCCCCTAAGGGTTCAAATAAGGGGTTGAAAGTTTATATGGAAAAATCTTTAAATTGCCACCGATTTTTATAAAAATTTCAATTGAGACTGTTAAAAATATTTTATTGAACACGTGTTTCGTGGTTTTTTTAGAATTCACTCCTAATAAGCGGGCGAAGCCGCGCTCGTTAAATATATATACCGATAACACTTTTTATTTTTTAAAATAAATAATAAAATAGAAATGAATTATAAAAAATAATTAAGACTGAAAGTAAACATAATATAGCATAGCTGATAACAAATATAGAAATAAAAATAAAAATAGGCCCCCAATTTTTCTCAAACAGCGGAGATCTTGCTAACAAGTTACTGCAATGTCAAATTTTCACTTAGCTTTTTACTTAACACGACGCAGCAATTTGTATGCCAAAGCCGAGAAACAAAAATATTTATCTCATCTCTGAAAAGCGAGGCATTGAGTTCTGCAACTCAACACTCTTTATATATCAAACTCAGGAGGAAGGCGGGGAACGGAGTTTCTTCTTTGCTTACCCTGCTGTATGCGGGATAAAAGGTAAAATTGAAAAAAAAAAAACTTACCAAAGGCAAGCTAGATACAAAGCTGTGAACATTAGCCATCTTCGCAGCGTCCACAATCTCGTCCATGGTCACATGGCGTGAGTTATCTCCGTAAGCTATGTTGTCTTTGATAGATCTCTCGAACATAACTGGTTCTTGTTGTACAAGGCCCAGCTGAGATCTAAGATTTGGCAGCGTTAAGTTACGCTTGATGTCACGGTCGTCAAGTTTCTGAAAATATGGACGTGAGTGGATATAAGTATGGATAACAATTTACTATATCTGATAACAATATGTACATGATCAGTCTCAAATTCAAAAGAAAAACAAAAAAAAAACTTACCACAGCTCCTGTCACAGGATCATAACTTCTCAATAATAAATGCATAATTGTAGACTTTCCACATCCAGATGGGCCGACTAAGGCTAATGTCTTACCAGGAGGTAGTTCCATGTTTAATCCTTTTAGTACTGGTACATTAGGTCTTGTTGGGTAATGGAAGTGGATGTCCTTGAAGTCCAGCTTGCCCGATGCTTTCTAATGAAGAAGAGGATATTTTTAAGTGATAGTTTTTACATGAAATGAAAGATGTTAGAACATTTTTAAATTCTTATCTTGGGTAATATGAATCAATAAATAAATTGAAAAAAAAAAAGAAATTTGGCAGTCGTAGTACTACAAAAAGTAAAATCAAGTTTACCCGGTCCTATGTGTACTTTAAGAATATTAAATATCTCTTTCGCCGTGTCCACTATCGTTTATATTTATAAAAAAAATATATATTATAATTTCCAAAAATATCTTACCCACGAAGCATCTTCAACAGCACTTGATTCAGTCTGAACGAGAGGCGTTCTCTGTAGAGCTCGTATTATTCGTGCTCCGGAACGTCTTGCGGCCGCGAAGTTTGGCGCAAAGGAGAGGGCTTCAGCTAACATCCATGCTCCGTAGATTAGAGCTTCTGATACCCTGGAAGACAGAAATAATATAGTATTAAAAATGAGGCCAGTCACGGCGCAGAGCTTTCAGCGTGCGACTGTAAATGGCTATCCCATTTACGTTGTAGTTTCGATTCTCAATCGAGGAAATTAAATATTTAATATTTTCATTTCCTCGCTCTGGTAAAGTTAGCGTTAGAAAAGTGCGGCGTTCAGCGGAAATTGAGGGATTGAAATATCTTATTGAGAACGGAGTGTCTTAACACTAGGTTGCCAGGTTCCCTCCGCCTACTCTGCTATGTGTGGGGTACAGAGTAAAGCTAAAAAACACTCCTCTCTTAAAGGGCCACTGTCATTGATCATAAATGAAAAAAATAAAAAGAATCAAGAGGGGTTATTTCTACATTTTTTATACTATAATATTATACTTACAATATAGCATATTCATAGTGCATGTCTTCCCTCGCAATCAAATACCCGCCGTACGCCAGCGACACCGCGTACCCGAGCGTGGGCGCGCACAGGCACAGGCCGTACACGGGGCCGCGGATATAGCGCGTGTTGTTGTGTTTCTGGGCATCTTCTAACGCTTTTGCGTAACGATTTAGTATTGCGTATTCTACGCCTGGAATATTGAATTATTAATTAATTCAAATTTTTATACGCATTAAAAAAAATATTCTTTCCTAAGTGTGGAATATCTAGCTGGAAGTCCGAATAATACTGAATCCATGTATCTGTAGGCCATAGACAATTTGACTCTGCGACTTTTAAATGTCATGCCATGGTATTGATAGTTTACAGATTAGTAAATTTTTAATAATAATATTTAACTTAATTTTTATTCAAAAACAAAGACTTACCCAAGCTGTGTACAGTGCGTACATTTAACACCGCTTCGGTAGCAAGTCGCGAGGCGCTCTCGATAGCGCGTCGCTCTTTCACTTCAGACTTCTTAGTGATCCAACCTTCCAAGCATATACCTCCAATAACCTATATAAATATGAATCTAATATTATACATATTTGCTTAGCCTTTAGGATTTTTTTAAATTTAGCTTTAAATTTGTTTTCTTTTTGCGAGAAAATCTAGTGTGTAGTACGCTACTTCATGCTACAGGTTGATCCTAATTATGACATGGCGTAGTATTTCACGGAACCTAACGTTGCGTTTTGCTTTATAACATAATATTAACATTGTTTAACTGGTACTTCCTCGATTCTGTGCCGTGTTCAATCACTCCAATATACCACTGTGTCCAAAAATGATAAAATTTTACTTTCCAAAACGTTTAAATCCATTATGATTTGAAGCCTTAATGGCACTATGGGGCAATATCTAATACACACAAATAACACAATGTATTAGAGTCTAATGCAATTTGAATAGAAGGTGCAATTCAAAATATTCTTGTTTTGATCAAAATAATAATTAAAAGCCATTTTTTAGTAAAACTTACACAAGGTACACTCAGAAGGCTGACGAGCGTCATCTTCCAAGAGTACGCCATCGCAAGACCGACCCCCAACAACATAGTACTGATGCCTTGTAGCATTGTTCCTAGACGAGTACCTGTGAGGGTAAATTATGGTAAATTAAGACAATTATAGGTAATTTTATTTATGTTGGAAAATTGTTGAGTTGAGTGATTTACTCATCATTTTCCAACTTTAGGATAAACTCGAGTAAATTATGAGTAAAAGATGTTAAATTACAAAAAATGTGGAAAAATTACTGGCAAATAATTTTGTTTCAATTTGGTCAAAAAGTTAACCTTTGCTTTTTTATTATTTAAATTTATACGTTATGAGATTTTTTTAAGTTTACTGCCAGCAGGAAGTTCAAAATAAAAACTGATTAAAATTAAATTAAATCAGCTTAATGCTGTATCTCGCACATAGCAGGGTAGAGAAAACCTAGTGTTAAGGTACTCTACGCCGCGCTTTGCCTCGACATTAGAGTAAAGAAATGAAAATATAATGGGTGTGTGGGTGATCGAACCAATCGCGTTGACAGTCGCATATTTGTGTCTCTGCGCCACGACTGGCCCGGATACTAGTGGCCCACTTTCAATACGATGTAAAGTTGACTCACTGATCTCTTCGGTCATGTTATAGATTACGTATTGGTCGGCCTTTACTGTTTCTATACATACCAGTAGCACCCTGTACAGCGGCGCAGTCCGAGGACAGTCTCGCACACAACGCGCCCACTGAATTAGTTGGTATATCGAACCAGCCTTGTTCCTAAAAATATTAATAAATAATTGTCAAAGTTTGGATCTACACTGCTAACAATTTACTTATAACCCTCTTACTAAATGATCATTCTTATTTAGAAAATGTTATATTAAAAAAAACATTGTAAAGGCTCGTAATAACGTTGTGTAGGATATTGATTGATGAAAGCGTATGGCTTAGTGTTCAGAGCGCTTGGGCGGTTTCCAATAGCCGCGAGTTCAAATGTTTATGTTTTATTCATTTGGTGAGCCTAGTGGCCATTATCATATATTTTTGTTCATCTTCAGGTCGGCAGAGGGAACATAGTAATAAGACACTCTGTTCCCACTTTCCGACGAATAATCGATACATTGCGTGTTGAGTGGCGGATCTTAAAACCGCGGTTTATCTACCAGGGCGGGAAATATCTTGGAATAAATATCAACATTTATCATAATTAACGTAAGTCGCAACAAAAAAAATATTTAGAATTTTTAATAAATGGCAATTACACGAAAATATTAAAAAAATACACTCACCTGCACCAAATAATTCTGGAACGTCATAACTCTCAATCTGTTCGTAAGTTTAGTACCGGCCAGTCCAAACAGCCAGGCTTGCAGGAAAGTGACTAGACCACTGGTGAGGGCGGCCAGCGCGAACATGCTCGCGTAGAATTGCGAATAGTGCAGTATTTGTTCGTGATCCGGCCATGAGAACATCTGAAATGGATGATTTAGTTTAATTATCTTCACGTTGCAGGGGAGGGGGAGCAGAGGGAGCCTAGTATTAAGACATTCCTCTGCTCACTTTCAGCCGAATTCTGGAGGCATTGCGTGTTGAGTGGCGAAACTCAGTGCGCTTTCTCTTGCCAGAATGGGAAAATGTGAACAATTCATTAAAATGAGAATCGAGCCCACTACCACTGCAGTTACAGTCAGACATCGTGCTGCTATACCACGACAGTCTTTCTAATAATCTCTATATATAATAAGACAGTAAAATATTTTGTCTGTACATTTAGTAATTTTGACTGAAATGGATAGAGGGACACTTAAAAAGAATAATAGAAAGCAAAAAGATTTTTTTTGAATTTCTTGTCTGTCTGTCTGTCTGTCGACATATTTTTGCCCGCATTTTTCTCTGAAAGTACTGAACCGATTTACTTGAAAATTTTTTTGTTTGCCAATTGCTTTGTTTTAACTCAACTTAAATACTGAAGTTTAGTTCATCAAAATCGGTTCATTAAAAAAAAAGTTATCGTCATTTGAAAGAAGTCGTAATAAATTCAACACAGAGATAAAGAACGATCTTGAAAGAAATATCAAGTAAATACAAAAATTTTTTGGTTAGTTCGTTCATATAATATATGTAACTAATTTAAAAACTGTACAGGAGTTAATATACAATCATTACACTTATTTTACAAAGAATATTATGAATCCTTCAAATCAATAATTTAAGGTTGTTTCTGAATGAGTAATTTAAATCATTCGCTGACATCAGCACATTTAACAGAGTATATTATATAGGTAAAAAGAACATAAAGTTACCAAAATATATACGTGTAATAAATAATTAGCTTTATGTATATTTTATAAATATGAAATATCAACAATGGTCGTATTTTTTTATTTAAAACAATCAAAAATTCTTTGACGATAATGTCGTAAAAAAAACATATTAGAAGTCATTATAGTTGTCAATCAATTCTGCTTATTAAATCAATAATCATATATTTTAAGCGGGCGAAGCCGTGGGCGAGCCGCTAGTATTATAATAAAAAAATAGCATAATTAAAAAAAAAAAAGAGTAACTTACCCCATACAACTTAGAGAATAGCAAAGCAAACACAGGCATAGTGGCACCGATGATCAAAGAAGCGAGTCCACCTCCAACTAACAGGGGCCACTCCTTGCTGTTCAGCTTCAGGAGTTGCCAAGTGGAGACATCTAGTTCCTTCTCTTCGGGAAGTTGTTCTGGTTCCTACAATAATGGAAATGAAGGATTATCTATCTATTCCATCTATATCCTCATCATCATCAACATTATAAATCTAGGGTTTGTATGGTTGAAGATTTGAGTCTCAGTAACTATTGGTTTAAATTGAAAAAATATTTTTGTTTTACATAGTTCATTTTTCGGGGTAGGTTAGAGAGATAACGAGGTTTCGATCTGACCCATTGTAAAATATTTTCCACTAAAAATATTTTCAGGCTTTCGTTACAAAATATTCTGAGATGGACACCAGTCATTTTTGGGGTGGGCACGGACCACCTGACCACCTGGACACAACGAGTAGGTGTTACCATTTTACTACGCATATAATGATGTGAATAAAAGCTAGTAGTGATGAAATAATAAAAACATAAAAATATGTTACCTCTTCTACAACTGTTGGTGCATGTACTGGAGTTTGCATAGAGCCCAGCCTCCTACTGCCTCTCACGAAACTGTCTCTCACGAAAGATTCTGAAATAAATAATCATAGATATGAATATTTTGAACTTCTTGCGCTTTTCCTTCTCAAGTCTAAGGCATTACTTTAGTGAACTGGTAGTAAATTATTTGACGCTCAAAAAATTAAGCGTATAAATTCTTATTTTGAACAAAATTATTTAACTTTGATTTTGAGCCATTATGCCGCAGTGGAATATCCTAATACTTTGCGGAATACCGCGTGAAACAAAAAATATTAAGACACAGTTATAAGATTCTATAATATGTACCTATAAATGACAAAAATCTAAATCTAAATAAAAATATAATCTAATCTACAAAATACGTCTTTTTTTATTTTCGTTCTTATACTAAATTTAGCTACAAATACGCTCATTTGGAAAATACATATTTTAGATACAATGAATTTACTACATTCTTAGATTTGTTAAATGAAAAAAAACTTGACGACGGATCTTTGTTTCACTTTCACGATAAAACTACTGAATGGATTTAGATGAAACTTTATAGTAATAAAGCTTATATATCAGAATAATACAAACGCTACAGTTTATGTAAATATTTTGTATATTTTTTCATTTTATTATAATAATAAGTTTAACCTTAAGACATATATAAGCAGTTTACCTCTAGAGCATATGCTGCTGTTCCGTCGTACTCGTCGTAACTTATCCGCGGCTTCACTTTCCACTACTTCATCATCTTCATCATCAGATTCTGGTACTGTAGTAGACATGCTCCTGCAATAATAATAATAATAAATATATATATTTTTACTTTTAAGCATTTTACGTTTTTAATACAACACACATAATTGAGGCCGTCGGGGCGCAGCGGCCTAGGACTCTAAACGTGACGGGTTCTGTCACCATATATGCGGGATGCAGCGTAAAGCTAAATACTCTTTTTAGTTCACCAAATTTCTTACCTATGAGTTAAATCGTCTTGCAGCAGCTTCCAATAAGCTCCCTTCCTTTCCACCAGTTGTTGGTGCGTGCCCTGCTCGAGAACCGAACCTTGTTCTATATATACTATGCGAGACGCGTTCACTATTGTTGACAGTCTGGAAACAATAAAAAAATGTTGAAAGTACAAAATTGTATGAAATTATACTTATATATTGTCACGATAAACGCGATGGTTGTGGGTTTCCCACCCTGATAACAATACATAGCACGCATATAAATACACATGTTTATCAATTTAATGTCGATTAAACAGTAATCATTGTTTCTAGGTGTTGTCTGTCTGGTACGGTAAAACTTACCTATGAGACACAACTAGAGTAGTTCTCCCCACGCTGGCGGCATCTAGCGCGGCTTGGACCTATACAAAATATATATCATTAAAAAATAACTAGTAATAGGTGTAATAAGTAAGTATTACAGATATAATATTAATACATTTAGATTAATCGACAAAAAACGCATGAACTGGTTGAAATACGGCTTTATTTTTTTTCCGTGCAGCAGGGTGTATAGAGGGTACCTAGTACTAAGATTGCGTCCTGATTCTGTTCCCCACGCACCGCCCAATTTTTTGAAAAATTGCGTGTTGCCTGGCGGAAGTCAACGTCGCACTTAGTCTTCTTTCTAGAGTCTTAAATCTTATTACAATTTTAATGACTAAGCTATAAACATATTATATACATTTTTTATTTCACTGTTCCACGCTTATTGTTTCGTCACTTATTACAGTCACTCTCTTTACCATCAAAGCGAATGTGAAATTCGGATTATCATTTTTCTATTTTCGATTCATTTAAAAGCACCGTGATTGTGACTATTGGCGGAGTCTAACGGCGTACTTTAACCAGAGCGTGAAATAACCCCAAGTGGGAATCTATTCCCATTTACACTAGTACTCATATTAAATGTTAAATACCTGTTTCTCGGCAGCGGGGTCCAAAGCAGAGGTCGGTTCGTCCAGAAGTAAAACAGCTGGTTTCCTCAATAGAGATCTCGCTATAGCGACCCTTTGTTTCTGACCGCCTGACAGTTGAGCCCCTTTTTCTCCTAGTACAGTGTCGTAGCCCTATAGTGCATAGAATAAAAATAATCAATATTAATATTTGAAGTTGTTTTTTTTTTTGTGTTGAGTTCCGCCTCTCAACACGTAAAGCCTTAAGAATTCGGCGGGGTGTGGGAAGTAAAAGTGTTATAATGGAGAACGGAGTGTCTTAATACCTAGGTCCCAGATTCCTTCCGCTTACACTGCAATATGCGAGATACAGCCTCAGCAACGTATTCGGTCGTCACAAGAGCGGAGAGATCAATCTAAAGAAGTATTTTACGAAAACTGTTCAATAATATTTTTTATAAAATATAAAATATTGCCTCTAAACTTTGTATGGCGGAACTTAACGCTGCCTTTATTGCATACTTACGTTAGCTAGTTTAATAATAAACTGATGGGCATGAGCGGTTTTGGCTGCCTCTATCATTTCTTGTTCGGTTGCATTGTCGACTCCTAACGTGATATTTTCTCTTATAGTGCCGCTGAAGAGTACTGGCTCTTGGCCTACTACACCTGAAATAATTAAAAAATATATTAATAAAAGCGTTTTATTTCAGTTTCACACTTTATCTCACATATAACAGCGCAGCGCAGAGTGAAGAAAGAATTTAGTGCTAAGACACTCCATTCTTCACTTTCTGATGTCGACATATCAGGGTGAACATAAGATATATTTTTTTGAAGAAATAAATAGGCAAATCAAAAGATTTCAATAATTTTTTATAATTAAAAATAAATCAATTATAAATTCAATTTCCGCACATAACAGGATAGGCAGAGGGAGGGAGGGTGCTAATAAACAGGTCTTCAAGCACTACATCATTTTCGAGCTTGCTTTGATTGGTGGATCTTAGCATCGTTTTTTTCATTTTGTCTTGCTACCATAGCGAGAAAATAGAAATAGATCATTAATAAAAATATATATATATTTTTTTACTTATAACACTTCAAAAATCTGTGACTTGTTATCATACATTCTTGCTAGAACCAAAAATGCTACCTACCAATACTCCGTCTAAAATGATGCAAATGTAAACTGTTCAACTTCTCCCCATCTACTGTAATATTTCCGCTGTCCGGTTCGTAAGCCCTCTGTAATAATTGCAGTAGCGTCGACTTCCCACACCCGGACTCTCCCACTAGGGCTACCGTCTCTCCTGCGTTGATACGAAGAGTAAGGCCTCGAAGAACCTAGAACGTAATAAGATTAGTCAATAATGTTTTTTATTTTTTTAAGGCAGTCGTGGCATGGGGTCATGGCGCCTGTAAACGTGACGATTGTGGATTCGATTTACACTTGGGGGATTGAAAATTTTCACTCCGTCTGTCAAGTAACTTTACATATCATACATAGCGGGGATGGGTGAAGGGAATCTAGTGTTAATACATTCCGTCCCCAACGCCCAAATTTCGATACATGACCTGATAGCGGAAGTCAAGCGCCGCGCTATGTCTAGCCAGAGCGAGGTAATGAAAACACTTCCCTCCCCCGACGTAGCATGCTGCCAGCGTGTCTACTGCCTCACAGCGCCACAAAATAATTACATTTTTTATACCAACCTTAACATCAGGCCTAGAAGGATAATTGAAATACAAATTTTCAAACACTATATCCCCTCTAAACTTCTCAGGTTTGATTCCCGAGTCGGTCAACGCATTGATTTTGGACGTTCTCTCTAGTAGCTTGAAGAGTGATTTAGCTGCTCCTCTCGCCGTGGAGAAGATTTCCAAATGAGGATTACACATTGCTATGTTCTGTGCTGCCATGAACGAACAGAAGAGGACCTGAAAATTTATAAAATAGGTTATTTTTTTTTAGATTATTTAACAGCACAGCATGTAACTGTTATATTCATTCCCCTTAGTAGGAATCGTACCCACAAATATCCCGTTTACAGCTTGAATCTGAAAAAAATCTATTTCTAAATTCAAGTAAGCTTACCGTAACAAGCACACCCGGATCATATACTCGCTCTTCAATGTCTATAGACATGTCGCTGACGACCAACGCCGTGCCGTATGCAAACACTATTGCGTTTAAACTGTATGTCAACAGCCATCCTAGACCTGCGCCTGCTCCAGACCACGCGCAGCGGCGTTTAGCCGCGTTTATCGCACTTATCAGGGCTTCTGAGTATCTGGAAGATTATACAGAAATTGGTTTTGGAAAAAAATGTTGGAAATCGATAGGAAATTGAATGGAACTTGAACCTGCACTTCTTGGTACACATCTAATAATTAATACTTAAAAAAGTGTAACATATTTAAACGAGAGTGAGTCTTGTAACATTTAAATTGTTATATGATATTCAAAAAAGAATTTTGGAATGGACTAACTATGGAATAAAACGTTATAATGTTAAAAATAGTACAAAATCAATTGAGAGTTTCATATTTTAACATGGCTATAACCCATCTATTACAAATTCAGTATATAACACTTGGCTCTTACTTCTCAACCTCCACGTACTCTCCAGCGTAGGCCCTGACCGTCCGTATGGCAGACAGCGCCTGCTCCACAATGCGACCGGCGGTCCCGTATGAGACCACTTCGTCCGCTGAACAACGCGTTTGATTCTGGTAATAATTTGACATTACTTAAATATAGAATATAAAAAAAATATAACCAATCGTGGCGTAGGGGTGCGACTGGGAATTCCACTCGAGGAAATGAAATTGATATTTTTATTTCCTCGCTCTGGGAACGACGCAACCCGCGGTGTGAGTTCAGCCCGTCACGCTATGCCTCCGGAATTAGGCAGAAAATGAGGAATAGTATGTGCGGCGGAATACAGCGTGCAGCATGAATTAAGGTATGAACCAGCTTATGGTCTGTTTTGGTTTATTTGAAATTTGTTACAACTATGTTGCGCAGTGTATAGCTAATTACAGATTATATCTTCAGTCTATCAACATCAATAAGCCGTGACGTTGTATGAATTAGGATGGTGGACATGCCCATCGTGCTCTACCTATCCTTTTAATGGCTGTGTCCGCCTCTGATTACATTACATATTTACTAAATTGTACAGAAAGAGGTGTGAAACAGGAAATTTCTACACCGTGGAGGAATAGTTATGCTTTATTTTTTCCATTTGTATTATTCTGATACGTTATTTTGAGTTCAACTCACCATGATGACCAAATTGAATTGCCCAAAGATATATATTTTTTAATGCTAATAAATACAGTACAGTTGATGCGTCGTGGCCGCGATGAAGTTGTGTTTTATGAAGTTTTGCACATTGTAAACTCGGGAAGAAAATAATCAAAAGTAAGAAAAAATCCTTAAATCTAATCTACGCAGTCGTCTATGGTCAACTTCAGGCCGGCCGCGACTCATGGTCCGTACTGTATTTTATATTCTCAGTTTTTTCTTATTCTTACCCTAGCAACGGTAGCAGCTACAAACAATGCAATTGGCACAACCGCCAGTCCTGCCATAGTTAACTGCCAGCCATGTGCCAGAGCTACAGCGGATGCTGTGAAAACGCTGCCAATTAGATACGATGCCATCGCCACGTGCTGGCCAACACCCATTTTTAGTTTATCTATATCTCTGAAAGGAAAGGAATTTGATTTAGTTTTATTTGCTTAATTTAAAGTAATTGTTTTTAATTACATACACATACATCCAGTCAAACATATACTTAAGAAATATTTTTACTTGTTACCACTGGTGTACTGTCAGGTTGAAATACTTACTCTGTGAGTGCAGATGCAAAGTTCATTGTAGTATTTGTATCGAAAAATGCTGTTTCTTGACTCAATACTGATCTTAGAAGCTTCCATCTTAATCTTGTTATCTGAAAATAAATTTAAATGAATTGAGATGAAAAAAAAAACCCCAATCAAAAAAGATTTTGATTATATTTATTATCAGATCAGTCAGTTCGTAAATCTCCAATATTTAATTAATTATTTTTTAGGAAATGCATTACAACCATGAAATTAACGACCAAAGATTCTAGCATTATATAAGTCATCAATATATAATAAGAGGACCTCTTAAAGTCTGCTTAAATCGAAACAGATTTTAAGAGATCCTCTTATTATAAGTCTGCTTAAATCGAAACAGGATTTGAAAATCTAAGCTTAGGCTGCTTAAGATTCAAGGCTTCAAACATTAGAAAACCGCAGCTGATTAAGGAGGAACAGAGTTAAGCATTGGAGAGGGCTAGGAACCATAGAGATGTTTAGCCATTAATGATGGTGATAATATCACCATGGTAATAATGGTAATATCAAGGTAATATTACCATAATAACTTAGCTTAGTTTCATCAATAGCGGAGTAATCAGAGAGGACGAAGCACCAAGCGCTACGTTCTCTACATACCTCTTTCGCCTCGTCCACTGTCATTAACCTCTTCACACATGCCTCTGGAGGGTCCTCATGCTTTTTACATGACCTTTCTTCAGTATCTTTGATACTTTATTTTCGAAAGTTAAGATCAACCGAGGTCTCCCCGTACCTCTCTTACCATAGTAACAATAATACATAATAAAAAATAGCGCTTAATACTAATTGATTATACATACATAAAATATACAATAGATAGGTGTATGTATATGTATACATAATTAATATAATTTGTACATTTCGAAGGTCACTGGCGATGCCATATGAACAACAGCGGAATGTTTAATTCAACATAATATCCAGTTTTGAATTTAAAGTCTGAATTTAAGCGTTAAATTGATAAAAAGCCAGTTAAGTTAATACATAATGGATGTTTGTAAAAAAACAGATAATAAATATAGGCTTACATTATGCTAGGAAGGTAAATGGAGCCCAGAGATAAGACACACCACTATTCAATAAACAGCCATCTTTCTTATAAAGTGATCATTCTTAGGAATTATCTTTGTGTACCGGAAATTTGTAAAAATGTCCCTACAGAAATGATAATTGGTATTACCAAGGCGCTTAACACTAGGTTCGATCAGTCTGCCCCGCTACATATGAGGGATACAGTGTGAAGCTAAGTAAATAAATAATAATGAGAAAAAAAAAACGAATACAGGGCGAAAACTTACCCAAGGAGTACCTTAACACCAAGTTCTGCCTTGCCATATCTTAAATGCCATATCATATACCTGCGTGATACAGCGTGATGCTGAATATATTAGGAATTTATTTTGATCTCTTTATATTAGTACTTAGTGTCCCACTCGAGGTAATGTTTATATACATTTAATCTACTTTCATTTTCCCGCTTAGAAAGCGTTACGTCGGCCTTTACTCAATATAAATAAAATGAAAGATAAGTAGAGAATATATTTTGAGCTTCACGTCATCATCGTTCTCCACACACCACCCAATTTTCGGGATATTGGGTGGTGATTTACGGAACTCAACGCCGCGCTTTGTCTTGTTGCCGTAGGAAATTATAATAATTCAGTCTTCCGAGTGAGGTGCGCCACGACAGTCTCAAGAGCATAGTTAGTATCAAAAACGCAACTTTGAGTTCCACCAACCAACATGGAATATCCCGAATTTTTAAAGTGGAGGACGAAGTTTTAAAATACTGTACCCCTCTAGCCTACCCTGAAAAATGCGGGATACAGTTTGAAGTTAAAAAATATATCCATCATAAATTGGGGCAATTTACTGAAACCTATAAAGATCCTTCTAAAACTAGTTTCATTATCACGAAGAGCAATAACCGTATTAAATAATTGCTGTCTTTTAAAATGCATTTATAAGAATTTAATGATAAAGTATGGTAATGAATCGTTGTGCCCAGAGACATAAATTTAGTTTAATTCACATTAAAGCGATACATTTTATTTATGTCAATGATTATCGATTATAAGATGGTCCTTATATTAGGGCTGCCAATTCCGCTGTATACGACCTCGATATTTGCGGGATAGAAATTTTCGAACCAATCAAAAATTTCAATGGGATCCAGCATACAATTAATTTTTTGTATATATACACATTATAAGGCCAATACACGAACTCGGTTGACCTTGGAAAACGCAATATCGATAATACTGGAGGACGTCACGTAAAAAGCGTAGACCCACCGGCATGAGGAGGGGCCATGTATGAAAAGGTCGATTGTGGAGGAGGGGAAAGAGTGATGCAGAGACTGTAGCTTTTATGACCGTTTGGCGCTCTGACCTCTCTGGCTATCCTCCTCTAGGAAGCTACCTTAAGCAAACAAGGTCTGTGTATTATTGAGATAGAGATTTAATGTGACGAGGATGGGTTAAACTTATAGGAGATAGGAGGAACAAAAAAACATATTTTTCAACACTTACCATCCTAGATCCTGCCCAGTTAGCAAGGGTGACGGCTCCAGCAGCAGCTGCTAACTGACACAACATCACTGCGAAACTTGCATATGCGAACGACAGAGAGTCCTCGACCAGAGCGTCCATGTGGAGAGATCTGTTGCCATCGTGTCTGGAACACCAAAGATTGTTATTTTGTCTGTTTCATACTGTATACCGTATATATAAGGGTAGGCAGGCGGAACCTACTATTAAGACACTCATCATCTGAGGAAATGAAAATAATTAAGTCCCCTTATTCCCCTTCCCCTTATGCACCGCAACTCGTATTGAGAAATGAATGCGAGTTGCGGTGCATGGAGAATGGAGTGTCTCAACACTAGGTTCTCTCTGCTTACTCCACATGTATAACGTTTATTTAGTACTGACTTCTACCCTTATAATTGAGGCCAGTCATGGCGTAGGGGCACAAGCTGGCGTGCGACTGTAAACGCGACAAGTTGTAGGTTCGATTTTCAATTCAAACCAGTAGTTCCTGAGATTAGCGCGTTAAGCAAAACAAACTTTACAGCTTTATTATAGTGGCAGACAATATAGTATATGTAACAAGGATAAACGTTATATTATAAAATCTTGTTTTGTTTTTATGGATCAATCTAAAATAAAGAAGTTATGAAGTTGTCGTGACTTTTACCTTGGAATGGTTAAAATTATTTAAACGCAAAAAAACCTTTAAGAGCTAGTTGTATTTTATTTAAGTATTCCGTACACTTATAATTATTTTTTAAGCTTCACGTTTTATCTATCGTAGCAGGCAGAGGATACCTGGGAACCTAGTGTTAAAACACTCCATTCCCATTCAAACACTTCCGTTCTCCACTTTTCGTCGTATTCTGAAGGCTATGAAAGTTGAGTGAAAATATTAAATAATTCGTTCTCCTAGGTGGAATCAAACCTACGCTCGCAGTCAGATACTCTATATCTGCACCACGACGGATTCAAATATTTTCTCTTTTTATTAACATAAATTTGAGTTTTAAAAAAAGGTCAGTAACGTTAGTCAAAATCATATTTACTTAATTTCTAGATATTATATCAACGTTGACTCCTAAGTGTTCTAATAACGTTTTATTACAGCGCAAAAGCACGTTACAGAAGGTTAATTTTTTGCTTGAATTTTTTACTTTGCATTTGACTCATATATGTCGAAGTTGTCTTTGTAATATACTTTGGATAATTGTCGAATATTAAATATTGTTTGGTTTTGTAACTATTTAAAAGGAATTGTTAGGAACCCGGGGACCTATTGTTAAGACACTCCGAACCCATTATGACGCACCCGTTTCCTACTTTCCGCCGAATTCTGGAAGTATTGCGTGATGAATGGCGGAACTCAACGATGGAAATTTTGCTTTGTTACCAGAGCGAGGAAATGAAAATATTAAATATTTCATTTCTTCGAGTGGGAATCGAACCCACAGCCCGTTGCGCTTACTGTCGCACACTTCTGCTACTGCACCACGACTGTCCTCTCCTCTGCTTGACGTTCTAAGTGTCATGTCTTAAATTATATTCTTGATTTTTCTTACATTACAATGAATAATAATAAATATATCTCGTGAATAATAATATATCTCCGTTTTGACTTTGTGTATCTATTTTGTTGTACATTTTTGCGTGCTTAGGGGCGGAACTTAACGCCTAACCTTATCTGATCACACCAAGGAAATATCTATATTATAAATTGTCAAATATTGTCTCGCTTTTAAGTCGCGCATGACTGTACTCGATGGTTTATGATTAAAATATGTTCGATTTCCTGATATGACTAAATAAAGTGAGGCCAGTCGTGGCGTAGGAGCACAAGCGGGCTACTCCGAGACAGGTTGTGGGCTCTATTCCCATTCGAGAGTTTAATATTTTCATTGACTTTTTGACCAATTGTCTAGAGCGAGGAAATGAAAATTCACCCCCGGAGAGGGAATCAAACCCACAACCGTCAAGCTTATATCCAGAAAGCCAAGATAATATCTATGTTTATTTTGATACATACGTAGATATTATCTTTGATACTCACAATTTCCTCCCTCCTCCAAACAACTGTAATACTAGGGCCTTAGGCGGCAGTTCGTCGGCGTTGTGCCGGACAATGAAGAGTGACGTCAATTCTCCGTAAATGAGAACAGCGGCTACCATCCCTCCGGAGCATGCAACCCCCAGGAGTGCTCCAAGACATGTGCAGAGGATTTCTGTCCATGTTGAGTAACGCCACTGAAAACAAAAAGATTATGTTATTTCATTAAAAGAAGGCGGAAAAGCGCAAGTCTGGCTCGCTAATCCGAGCGTTCCGTCCAAAAATTGGTGTCGAGCTTTCTCTTAGCTTAGCCAGCTTAGCTCACTTGAACTAGCGGGTTTAATACTAAAGGAGACTGAAACTATTCCATACGTTTTTGGGCCCAGAATGTAAAGATATGAAAATGGTATGATTTAATAGATTTAGGTACATCATTCCCTCCCTGAAAACTATATAAATTTTGGCAATCTGAGAGCTGAGTTATTAGAGATTTGATAAAAGTGAGGTTAAGTTCGCAGCACAATTTCTTGAATATCAACATCTATAAAATATGTGATTACTGAGTTGTTTAAGCATTAAAGTTTATTATTTATAAATAAAACACATTTTAATGAATATTTTATTTTTCTTCTATTATCTATTATTAAAATGTGATCTAAGAAGTGTGCAGGTGGAACTAAATTATTTTGGTACCTAGCCCAACTAAGGTACCATATAATACTCATAACACGAGCACAACAGCCTACTATTCGTCTTCCTACAATACAATTGCAGTATTTCAATAATGAAGGAAGGAGGAAGCAATAGCTTCCCTTCCTCTACGAAAGCTGTCAACTAAAATGTAACAGAAATATATTTTCCTGCTTATATGTCGGGATTATATCACACCTCTAAGTAACCAGGTTGTGGTGGTTTTCATCGTCTAAAGGTCGTCGGACTAGGGTATTGCAGTGTCCATTGGCTATCCCACAATTCACACAGCGATTCATATCCATAGCGTGGCGGTCGTAAGATCCAAAAGATTTCAGAGTCCGGTGAGGAAGCGAGGGTCGTACAAAGCAGGCAGAGTCAAAATCCGAGAAAAACAAAACAGTAGTCGTTGAAAATATCAAACAAACGGGTAAACATTCAAAATGTCGATGCGTTATGACACGAACGTAATGACAGAAGCAAATATTTTTTTTTTATGTTTTTTATTTAATGGCCTGATTTTGCGATGACAAACAGAAGCAAAAATGCAAAAAATCATTAGACAAGGTGTGATTGTCAATCAGCTGTCACATCTATGATTTAAAATATGATTGATTTTAATCGATTAAGGATCTAAATCTTATTTTTTTTTCATTTTTCTCCACTTCCAGAATGTCAATTAATTTATTATTTGCTATTCTAAAAATAAAAAAAAATTGTAATTTTTTAGATCACATCTCAATTCTTTACGTGACGGCCCAAAAGTTTCATTCTCCTTTTGCCCTTTTGAGGGTTAAATTTAAACATAAATGTATAGTTTCCAGATTTTTCCTGAATTAGTACTACCTGTAGATGCTAACTGCCAAATTTCATAATTCTATGTCAACCGGAAGTACCCTATTAATTTTGATGTATACGGATTGATTGAAAAAAAATGTATATGGATTATATTTCAACTTTGTAAAATTTACTAAACGGATTTAGATGAAACTTTACAGTAATATAGCTTATACGTCAGAGTAACCCATCTTATAATATTGCGTATTTCATTACAATTTGAGCATTTTCTTTCTTTCGTTTCGTTAAAGCGCGAATTAAACTCTTATCGTATGACGTCTATATAATTTATTTTATACATTACACTTACCGTTATATTTTGCAGTTAGCATCTCTGTAAATGGTTAGTAAGCTTTAGTGTCCAGTGCCGTAATTTAATATGCAATGTCTCGTAAATTGGGTTGGGGAAGTGAGGTTTGTAATGTCATGTCATGCCAGTTTTTTTACATTTTCCTAATTTTTACATTTTCCAAACACACTTTTAATTTTCTGTTTAACTAAATATTTTTAAATATATATATTTTCTTAATTTCACGCTGTATCCCTAGCGGGGTAGTCAGAGAGAATGGGGCGTAAAACACTAAGGTCCCTACCCACCTCTTTCGCCTCGTCCATTATCATAAACCTCTTCATACAGGACGAGGTTGATGACAAGTGGAGGACAAGGCTTAAATATAATATACTCATTAAATACTATTTGAACATTATGGAGGAGAACGGGAACAAATCCACTTAAAACAAAAAGTCGCAACAAAATCATAAAACTGTGTAACCTATAAACTTCATAATTGTTCTCTTCTCCTCGCGTGACTCACTAATAAGAATCACTTAAAATTAATTTGTCTGTATGTCTTCCTCGTATTAATAAAGATTGTTAATGAATGAATTAAAACAGTTATTTATGTGTAATTAACGAGTGTAAACTGTAATAGGGCTGTACACGCTTATGACGCAGGTGCAGATTATATTTTTGTGGTCTTTGTATGGAGATGTATTCGATGGTAGAGTACGCAAGTACGCTGTATCCCGGATATCAAGGTAAGCAGAAAGGGTATAGTGTTAAGTCCTACCGGCATTTTGTCAAAACATTGCGTGTTGTGTGGCGGAACACAACGCCGCACTTTGTTTTGTTACTAAAACGGAAGGAAATGAAAATAATTCGTTTCTACAACTGAAAATCGACTCACACCCGTCACGTCTATAGTCAGAATATATGTGAGATATATTTCCCCGCTCTAAAAAGATAAATCAGCTTCACGTTGTATCCATCACACAGCAGAGTTTGCAGAGGGAACCTAGTGTTAAGACACTTCGTTCCCCAGTTTTCGCCGATATCTGGAGGCATTGTGTGTTGAGTGGTGGAACTCGACGCCGCACTTTTGCCTCGACACCAAAGGGAAGAAATGGAAATATAAATTTTAACAAACATTTAATTTCCTCGCGTAGGGATCGATCCCACAACCAGTCGTGTTTACAGTCACACTTTGTGTCCCTGCGCCTCATTTTTTATTCCCTTAATTTTTTTTAAAAAAAAGAGCGTTGTAGCGTGAGTTCCACCACTTACTCGAATTGCCTCTAAAAATGGGCGAAAAATAGGGAATGGAGTGTCCCGACATCAGATTCTGTCTACTAGTAAGTAATAGTACAAGGAACATAATAAAGCAATCTTATTTGAACTCGCAACTTTATCGTATATAACATAACGGAGTCATTATAGTGTCAAGTCCGTCCATTGTCGAAAACTAAGAAGTCGTTTAGTTAAATACTTGAATGAAGGATATGTTTGTTTCAATATCGTGGGAACTAAGTGTCACTGGTCACACAATGTGCTATTTTGTTAACCGACTACTACTAAAACAGGGTAATATGTTTATCAGTATATGTACATATGATCGACCGATTTTGATGACCCTTACGTCAATAGATACGTATAATAAAATTATTTATAAATAAACAACCCTTTGCATAAAAACTAAAAAGAAAAAAAACAAATCCAATGGCAAAACAGAAGGGCCCACATCAGGGCCTACTTTTAAACAATGAAATCTTCCAAAGCATCTGTTACCGGTAATCTGTAGACTAGATAAAATATATAATAACAAATACGTGTAGGTAGTGCATGAAGTATTATTTATATTATACTTTACCTAGGTATTCTATAGGTAAAATATTGATTAGAGAGAGAGAGAGAGAGAGAGAGAGAGAGAGAGAGAGAGAGAGAGAGAGAGAGAGAGAGAGAGTAGGGAGGGCAAGGAAGGGGACACGTGTGGGCAGGGGAGGCAACTAACGTGTTGTGACCTTAACTTGCTTGCATTTCATACTAATTTTTATTTCTATTTAAATACAACATTTTATTTGCTAATTTTCTTTGCTATTGTGTGCTAACAATATTATGAATGGTTGTTTAACTTTATCTTTACGCTGAATTAATGAAAATATTACATTTGAAATAAATCTAAAATTATGCGAGGTTCCTGGTAAAGATTTTATTGATTGAAGAATTACGTATAGGTCCCGTTAATCCTAATAAACTATTGGGCTTGTTTATTTTCTTTTTCCTTTTATGCAATCGGGATTTATGTGTTATAAATATTTTTTGTTGGGATTTATTATGGTAATCATAATCATGATATACCTTTTTGAAATCCTCGTATTGAGTTCTAGAATTTGATACCAATATTTTGGTATTCGAAACGATTTTTTTTTTCACTAAGTGCAATAGCTTCCCACAGCCGCCTTGATTGTTTTTTTTAACGTCATCTAAGAACCTCAATTATGTAAATCCGTTCAGCGGTTCTGGAGATAGGAGGTAATAAAGAGTAATACATACATACATACAAGATACACACGAAAAACATAACCCTTCCTTAGCACTCGGGAATAAATATAATACGTTATAACTTGTATTGTTAGTTTAAAAACCCGCTTTCAATCCAGTCGTGGCGCACGAGCACAAGCGTAAGACGCCACTGTAATCGGGTTGTTGTGGGTTCAATTCCCACTCGAGGATATGAAATATACAACATTGTATTTTTCTCGATTTGATAACTAAAATAAATTAAATATGCAATGTCTCCAGAATTTGGTGAAAAGTGGGGAACGGAAATGTCTCAATGAGAATGGAGTGTCTTATAACTCAACGCCGCGCCTTGTCTTGTTACATATTTTTTCTATTATTTGATTTATGATTTTTAATTATTACTATATTTTCTTTAGCTACGCCAAACTTAATTCTACTAAAGTCAAATATTTATAACAAATACACAGCTGTCAATATTATCAGTACAATTTTTAAGAGACCACGTACTGCTACGTGTCGACATTGTCAGTTTATTTTAGTAATATATATTTACAGTAAAAAACTGACTATTAAACGATTCTAGTTAATTTTAACGCGGATTTAACCTTTCTCTATGACCGTCATTCCCTCAAGGTCAAGTGTATTGACATTATATACAAGTAAGTATTGCTTAAATGTACAGACAGCCTATTACATGTTATAGATGACTAACTTTTATCTGCGGCTTCGTCCGCCTAGTGAAATGATAACCGCTAAGAGTTGTTTGTTTTGCACATAGCAAGGTAGGCGGAGGTGACCTGGGAATTTAGTGTTAGGATACAGCGTTCCCATTCAAACACTTCCGTTCCCCACTTACTGCAAAATTCTAAAGTGGCGAAACTTAACGCCGCGTTTTGCCTCGTTCAGGTCGATTGAAAAGATATCCAACTCAAAAATAATTTGGCATTTCGAACCTGATAGCCTTAAAACGGGCTTTTTGCGCTTTTATTTTATATAAATAAAAAATATAAATAAATAAAAAAAAACAATTAGTGGAACTACAAGAATAGTTGTAATGCAAATGTATTGTCTGTTTACTTACTTTATAATATGCTTAAATACGGCCTAGCCTACTTTGTTATATCGCCTCCTTCCTCTTTAAATGGAGTATCCATATCCAATATATAAAAAAACACAATTCGAAACAGTAGTTCCTAAGATTAGTGTGTGCGAACAAAAATAAACTTCAGTTTTATAGTTTTAGCACCTACCTATAGATGGAAAATGGCGAACATCCATCGCTCCTCTTATGATAGTGCCAAAAGTCTTAATAGTATAAAAGGATAAAGTAGTATAGACAATATACAATAGATTAGAGTTAATGATAAGATTAACATCTCTCTAATACTGTAATAATACGTTACACAACCTACTATACGTGTAAGCTACTTCTAATCTAATTTAGGTACCAACATCATAATCGCTTATTCTAAGTGCCGGAGGTACTAACTATAGATACTATTTGATTAACGTGATTTCATAATATAACATAAAGCTGCGGCGTTGAGTTCTGCCACTCAACACGCAATGCCTCCAGAATTCGGCAGAAAGTGGGGAACGCAGTGTCTTAACACTAGGTTCCCTCTGCCTACCCTGCAGTGCGCGGGATACAGCGTGAAGTTGATTTATTTATGTTTACATTAATAAATGGACGAAAAGATTTTAAATTCAAAGTCTTAGTTCTTCTTAGTATCAAATTTATAAAAATAATGTAAAAATATTATAATAATAATATTTTCATATAATAGGTATCTATTAATTGTAAATATAAACAATAATGTAATTTATATGTATGATAAGAAAATTAAATATAAATAATAAGGTAAAAAAATGTACGGATCAAGTGTCTGTAGTGATATTGAAGTAATAATAAAAACAAATCTTAGTTCTTGATATTAGCGCATTTAACCAAACAAACATCTAAAGCTTTATAACATTTAATTTAGATATAGATAAAATAGGTAAAATCAGTCATCATCTTTATGCATAGTATTTTACGCACAAATCATCCTAACTACGCTACGAATTTTAATGTGATTTAATAAATTTAACAAGAAGGTTTGTTTATATTTAATTTTTGTTTTAATTTTACCTTCATTATTTATTCCGCACATAGCAGTGTAGGCAGAGGGAACCTAGGAACCTAGTGTTAAGATACTTCGTTCCTATTGAGAAGTTTATACCTATATATGTTTAATATATAGACCTAAGCGTATATTAGAGTAACGTAGTTATTACCAAAATTTGTCCACACGCGATCATAGAAATAGTTACGTCTTAGAAATAGTTTAAAAAAAAATTAAGTAAAGATAATGCACGATTCGGTAAAATACTTAAAATAAAGATACAACTTCAATTCTGAACTTCATATGAATATTTAATGTATTATGATTTAACGCTGTGTACATTGGTATTCTTCAAAAAGCGGCGTCGCACCGCACAGTACAGTACAGTCACCTAGTTTCAACCAATAGCTGAGTACCCTTTTCATTCATACTCCATTTCAGTAGTGCTAGTTACGTTTTCTACATTTCCTACGACTATCTCTGAGCAGTTGCCTGTGGTTACTGTGGACCTCGGCTGATGCGTCTCAGTAAAATATTTTTAGATTCTCTAAGTTAACTCTCTACTTATTGGACCTGTGGCCCGCTACTATTCCAAAAGACCGTGTTCTTTTGGACCCGAGAATTCTTAATGAGACATCATAATACACTTAAATTTGTCATTTTTCTAGATGTTTTTTTTCTATTTAGATTTCATTGCGTAATTGCTTATTGACCTTTATTATACGCGCAATATTCAATTGATTGATATTAAATCGTCTCTCCGATTATTTCGTAATGTATTAATGTACATAACTAAATAGATTCTGCCGAGATATTATATATTTTTTGGGTTGTTTTTTTTTTCAGGCATAAGACACTCCCATCTTTACTTTCTTGAAATCATAATTATTATCATATTAGGTACGTGTTAAGTACAAACGTGCAGGGTGGGCAAAGGAAAGTTTTAAGACATATATTTTCTTTTATTTTTATGAGAAATTGCACGTGCACTGAACGTCGCGCTATGTTGCGTTACAAGAGTAAGGAAATTAAATTGATTCATTCCTCTTTTGAAAATCGAAACCACTACCGTCGCGTTTACAACCAGAGGGTCGGTCAACCCGAGAGATTATCGAGATCAGTGGCGAGCCATTAGAAAGGTCTACCTTCAGCATGTGATGATAATACTGATGTAGGTTTTAGCTTCACGCTATATCCCGCTCATAGCAGTGTAGGGAGAGGGAACCTATTTTTAAGATACACTGTTCCGCACACTGTCTCTAATTTCGAGAAATCAACGTAGCGTTTTGTCTTCGTACCAGAGTGAGGAAAAGAAAAGTCCCACGAGTGGGAATCGATCCCACAAGCGTCACGTTTTCAGTTAGACACATTTGCGACATGCGCGTCACGACGACCTCACGTCGTGACATTGATGGTGAATCAAAAACTGTAAAGTTTATACATTTCCAACTGTCATTGTTTTGCTCCTGTCATTATATATATGGCTATACTGATCACAATCCGTAATAACTTGTTCTTGATATATGTACATACATGCAAACATACATACATACACACACATACAAGTAAATAACGTATACATAATAATGTTTATGTATAGCTTCGGACGATGCCTTCAACTTGAACACTACGTCTTGACCAAACCAGTTTTCAGAACAAGTTTTGTTAAATGAGGGCGTATGATACAAAAAAGGTATAACTAAATTACTGGAATTCCTAAAAAACCTAGATTTGTTATACCTAAATGATGAGTGACTTCATTTTCCTGTAACTATTCAAGGATAATGCTTATAAATTGTAGTATTGATTACAGAGGATAAACGCAACGGTTAGAGTTCGATTCTCACTCTGTGAAATGAGTTATTATATCTCATTTCCTAGTTCTGGTAAAAAGGCAAAGGCGCGTGGCGCTGAGTTCCGCCTCTGGACTCGCAATGTCTTGAAAATTGGGCGGCACCTGGGAAACAGTGTCTTAGTACTAAGTTCCCTCCGTCTATCATGTTGTACGCCGAATTTAGTGTGAAGTTAAAAAAATCAAATATAAGTGTTCGCAAGTGGGAATCGAAGCCATAACCACAGCGGTTAGAGCTATAGGCACTTTCAAGGCCTCAAATAAGCAAACTATTATATAGTTATAAAACTTGCATATATATACTAGTTCAAAACAATACTTAATACATTTTATTAAGCGCTGAAACAAATTGTGACCGTCGTGGCTCAAAGGCTCGAGCGTGTGACCAATAGCGTGACAGTTGTGGGTTCGATACCCATTCGGAGGAATGAAATAAGAGGTAAAGCGCGGCATTGAGTTCTGCCACTCAACATAATACTGCCAGAGTTTGGCGGAAAGAGGGAATGGAGTGTCTTAACATATAGTTTCCCGTGTTAACTCTGCCTACCCTGCTATGTATGGGCGTGTGAGGCTAAAAAATAACAATAAACGAAAAAAAGTCCACAAGAAAAAAGAACCAAAACTCAACAAAATTCTCTCAATCTTTGACATTCTTATGTAACTAAATACAATATATTTTTTCTATATTACTTCGAACCTACAATCATTGTACGTCAAATAACGACTGAGTCATAGCGTATAAAACAAAACAGCCTTCGGTTCCAAGTTCAAGTATTTTTATAAAGCTGTTATGTAATTATTATGTAAATAATAGGCCGTTATGCTTACATATATTATACATATATCAATATATAATATATTTTTTATTATCTCCACGCATATCACGCATGCTTGATAAATAGCTTGAGTGAAAACATAGATTTTTATCATAACGCGGCGTTGAGTTCCGCCACTCCTTAAGCTATGTATAGAAAATTGGGCGGTGATCCTAAGACTAGGTTTCCTTTTTCTGCGTTGTAATGTGGGAAATAGGGAGGTGTATACAATATATACAGTAGTTTGGTGAAATGATGAGGCAGTGCTGTATTAGGTTCTGATTACGGTACCTACAAAGAACCTTCAAACAGCCTCTAAAGAACCTATACAGAACCTGTACAGACTATATCTATATATAGATATATTACAGAACTTAATAAGTATAGTAATATGCCGCATAAGAAAAGAACCATTGTATTGTATATATATCTTTTTAGCTTCACGAAAGACTAATATTTTATTTGTATGTTTATTACATTCACGCTTATAAAATTTATTTTCTTTGATTATAATCATTTCCCGAACCGGAGTCGAACCCACAGCCATCGTATTTATAAACATACACTCTTTATAGGTTTTATTTCAGCGTCACGCTGTATCCTGCACATAGAAGGGTAGGTAGAGGGAACCTGGGAACCTAGTGTTAAGACACTCCATTCCCATTAAGACACATCCGTTCTCCACTTTTCGCCGAATGGCGGAACTCAACGCCGCTGTTGGTTTTACAATAAATGTATTATATGTAAAGATCTCTTTAGTAAATCACTTTCTTGCCTTTGTCCAACGTTAAAATTTAAAATTTGTTTCAAGTTGTGTAACTTTACGATGGTTGTACATTCGATTTTCATTTAGAGAACTTTTTTATTAAATATTTTATATACTATACGGTAATGCACCGAACTTAATGCCTTCCGCTATTATAAAACTTATTTTATAGCTCTACGCTTTATCCCACATATAACAAGGTAGATTGTTTCTCCGGTATTTCAACAATATGTATATTTTTAGGGTTTATTTATTTATTACCTTTAGTGAGTAAATCCGACTCGCACTTGACCGATTTTCTAAGTGGACCGACCAACCAACCAGCAACCATAACGTCGACTTTACCACGAGCGCGAATATAAACAAGAACATAAAGCTTATTAAATCAAAAAAAATAATTGTCTTCAATTTGATTCAAAACCGGCTTTTTAATACGAAACTTGATTGAAATCATGTTATTTTAAATACCATTTGTCTAAATACCTTTTAAATGGTTGTGTCCATCCTATTATTTATTAAGACTTGTTTGATACGATACATTCTAAATGTGGGAGGCAATTCTTACTGAGATTATACCTGTATATTTTAATTATTAACGTTATACAATATAGCCCATTATCCTCGATAAATGGACTATCCAACGCAAAAATATTATTTTAATTCGAACCAGAAGTTCCTGAGATTAGCGTGCTCAACTAAACACACTCTTCAGTGTTTATGATATTAGCTTCCAGAATTCCGAAAGAAGAGAACAGAGCGTGTAGGTTTCTCCTGTTTTTGTTGTGGTACAGCGTGATGCTAACATAGAGTAAATTCAAATTCAATTCAAATTCAAAATATTCTTTATTCAAATAAACTCTTATAAGGACTTTTGAATCGTCGAATGAACATATAACAAAAAAAAAGAAAAAGAAAGCTACCACCGGTTCGGAAGGCAGTGCTGCTGAGAAGAGCCGGCAAGTACATAAATTAAAGTAAAGAAAACAAAGTGTTAAGTTATTCCGTCGTGAAATATTTATTTAAATTTATATTTCCATTTCTTCGCTCTGGTGTCGAGGCAAAGTGCGGCGTTAAGTTCTGCCACTCAACACGCAATGCCTCCAGAATTCGGCAGAAAGTGGGGAACGGAGTGTCTTAACACTAGGTGCACCCTGTCTACCCTGCTGTGTGCGGGATACAGCGTAAAGCTGATTTGTTTTGTTTTAATTTATATTTTTTAATTTGCTACTGACTCCAGTTCCAGGCAAACTGAAGAACGATCGGACATTTCTCTTTCTAGAAATTCAACCAGTAATTATTTCGAATGGGGATAGTATACATCATAAACTTTCATGCAACAAATGAGCAAAATACTTCAAAGATATCATACTTAAGTAAAATTATTATGTCGGGCTCGGGAATGATGAATTATTGTGGCAATAAAACGCGATAGTTGTAGGTTTGATTCCCGGTCGGGGGAATGAATTATTGCCATTTCCCCGTTCTAACTAGACAAAGTGCGCCGCGTGACGAACGATAAAGTATAAATAAATATATAATAGCGTGCAACTTTGCTAGTATTATATTCTCTCGATTGTCGATCGAACCCATAACCACTGCGTGGACATAGGAGTGGCGGGTCGGGTGGTAGGTGCCCGATTTACTTTTGGTAATTTATTAATAAAATAATGGACATTTTTTTTTACTAAGCCCTTGAAACAAGAAGATCAGTTCGAAACTAAACTCTTTCTTTCTTTCTTGGGCCCCCAAAAAAAAATCTCTAGATACGCTATTGACAATATATTTATTGGAAGATATCTAATGTTAAGACACTCCGTTCCGTTTTCTACTCTTTATATTCTTTTTTTTCTCTTCTTTTCTCCCAATGTTCGAGACATTGCATTTAAAATAGCGTAACTCAACGCCTCGCCTTGTCTTGTTACTATTTACCATTTATTCCATAATGCGAATCGAATCAACAACCGCCGTCGTCGTCGTTTACAGTCACACGCTGTCTGTATACGTCAAGATGACGTCAATAACAGATATTTTCTCATACGGGTAAGTGTACCGGTAGTCGGGGAAGTCCCCGGTGAAATGACACGAGTGCAGCGAGTACGTTGACATTTAAGATGTAGGTAATTGATTATCGGAATATCTCACTGAGGCTTTGCTTTTTTCCTTAATATAGAAAATTTGTTATATGGAAATATGTAATCGATAATTTTATATTAGTTTCACGCTGTTTCACGCTGTATCTCGCAAATCAAGGTAGGCAGAGGTTATCTAATGTTAAGATATTCAGTTCCAGTATTGTCAATCATCAATTATTTTTCACTATGATAAATTTTTTACTCTATCCTATATGACTATCACGCTGGGGATAAAGCGTGAAAATAATGAGTTCCAACACTCAACACTCAATGTCTCGAAAATTAAATGGAAAGCGGGGAACGGAGTGAACAGTAAGTTTCCTATGCCTTTCGCAGTATATGCAGCGCACTACAGCGTGCAGTATTTTTTTTATTTAATAAAATATTTCCATTAAACTAAACTACGTAGTAAAGTAAAATGGCGCATAGAAAAATATTGATTTGTTGACGCGTGTGACTCAACGGGTATAAAGAAGTGGATCATATTGAGAATTTTAATTGGCGTTTGTTTGTGGTTTTGTTTAAGACAATTGTTACATATTTTTTTATCTATATATTTGTTTTAGCTTCACGCTGTATCCTGCACACTGCAGGGTAGGCAGGCGCTTGGCTCTATACTCGCACTTGGCTGATTTCAGTAGGTAAGATCAGGATTTACACCTGGTATATTCAAAATCTATAAAGTATAACTAATTCTTGTTTAACTGAAGCTACTCTTTCTGTATCCAGCATATAGCTGGGTAGGCATCGGGGAACCTAGTATGAAGCTAGTCCGTACGCTAATCGCTGTCACACTTCAACAAACTTGTAATTGAAGCTACCGTTCCCCATAATGATCGTAATTCACAATATAATAAAGTAAGTGATACATTTAAACGCGGTTTTTCCTTCCTCATATAAAATGGTATTTAAAAAAACTATTACCTTATAATAGTCCTTGTCATTTTCCTGGTCATTAGTCATTTGTGTTTGTACCTACATGTAAATATATGACGTTAGTTACAGGTTCGATTTCAATTCGCGGTAATATGTAGGTAATATAAGTATTTCCCCGGCCGTGTTGACTTCCGCATTTCATATTTGTATTGTCATAAAATGAGAGGTCAGTGTAATAATAGAAGGATCAGTCTCAATCAGTTTCTTGCTATGATTGTAGTTTATGGAGTGCGGTGTTGAGTTCCTTCACCCAATCCAAGTTGTCTCTGTGTCGAATTAGTGGAGAAATGTGTCCTGACACTAAATTCTTTCTACCTTAGTAGGGTTCCATTTCAGGGTAATACTATTCCATTTCTCTCTTATAGTAATATAAGAGAGAAATGGAACAGTAGATATTCTTTTTGTATATTTGCTTGTCAACTCAAAAATGAAGTACAATAACCATTTTAGTTCATATCTTACCTATTGAAACCTACATTATCAGCTATATTTAGTTTTTTCAAAATAGACATAGCAACTTTTGGACGGTTATTTTATTAAAAATAAAATCGCTGCCGATAGAAAATGTATGTCTTAATATTATAAAGGAAGGTTCCACTAGTAAAGTATGTAACCGATCTCTCTATAATTTTTTAGCTTCACGCTGTATCCCGCGCATAGGCAGAAGCAATCTGGGAGTCTATTGTTTAGACACTCATTTCCCATAAAGACACTTCCTTTCCCCGCTTTACGCCTAATTCTCAAGGCGGCTCGAGGCGTTTGCGTATTGAGTGGCGGAACTCAACGCCGCCGTGTTATTTTGTACACCTATTTTACATATTTTTTTAGTTTTTGCATCAAAACATGTAGAAGCTGCGCGTATAAACTAATTAAGATATAAAACGCAATACGTCCATATATACGACTTAAATAACCACCGAAGTAAATATGATTATTATAAACACAGTAAAGTTCCGCTACTCAATACGCAATGCTCGAGGCATACGGCGGAAATCGAGGATCGAAAGTGTCTTACGCCCAATATTAATAACCTATCTCCAACGTCAATCTTAGATTGTTTCATATATCTATCTAATCTCTAGATAGGATAGATATATGAAACAATCTAAGATTGACGTTGGAGATAGGTTATTAATATTGGGCGTTAATGGATACGGAGAATCTTGACACTAGGTTCCCAGGTCCCCTTTGCTTATCCTGTTATGGGCGGGATATAGCGTGAAGCTAAAACAAAATAATAAACATATTAATATATAACTGATTTACATATATGTATATGATTATGTAAATTATTTACCTACCTAATATGTGTATTATAATTATATTCCAGGAAAAATATTGTAAATAGAGTTAATATCTAACAATTATATGTAAAACTAGCGGCTCGCCCACGGCTTCGCCCGCTTAAAATACATGATTATTGATTTAATAAGCAGAATTGATTGACAACTATAATGACTTCTAATATGATTTTTTTACGACATTATCGTCAAAGAATTTTTGATTGTTTTAAATAAAAAATACGACCATTGTTGATATTTGATATTTATAAAATATACATAAAGCTAATTATTTATTACGCGTATATATTTTTGTAACTTTATGTTCTTTTTACCTATATAATATACTCTGTTAACTGTGCTGATGTCGGTGAATTATTTAATTTAATTTACTCATTCAGAAACAGGATTAAATGTTAAATTATTGATTTGAAGGATTCATAATATTCTTTGTAAAATAACTGTAATAATTGCATATTAACTCCTGCAAGTTTTTAAATTAGTTACATATATTATATGAACGAACCAACCAAAAAATCTTTGTATTTACTTGATATTTCTTTCAAGATCGTTTTTTATCTCTGTGTTGAATTAATTACGACTTCTTTCAAATGACGATAACTTTTTTTTCAAGTAAATCGGTTCAGTACTTTCAAAGAAAAATGTGGACAAAAATATGTCGACAGACAGACAAGAAATTAAAAAAAAAATCTTTTTGCTTTCTATTATTCTTTTTAAGTGTCCCTCTATCCATTTCAGTCAAAATTACTAAATGTACAGACAAAATATTTTTACTGTCTTATTATATATAGAGATAGAGATTATTAATTTTGCATTCACTCTTATACGTGTTGTTAATATAATATGTTTATTTGCATATAGCAGGGTACACAGAGGGAACCTAATGCTAAAACACTCCGTAATCCACGTACCGCCCAATTATCAGGACATTGCGCGTGCGTGGCGGGCGAAACCCTTTGCTTGCCCTGCTACATGCGGGATACAGTGCGAAGCTGAAGATAAAAACTTTTATATTAACAATATACGAGTGAATGCAAAATTAATAATTTAACATCAATAAAATATTTTATTGTATTCATTTTAATAAGTTCTGACGAGTCTCGATGATTTCAAAAAGGTATAATAAAATTTATATAAAATGAATATGTAAATAATATTATTCACAGTCAGGTGTTATTACTCATATGAATGATCGAACATTAGGTGTTTGTGGTTTTTAATACTTAGTCGATTAAATACTTATATACCTATATGTTTTTTTAGCGTCACGCTGTATCCCGCACATAGCTGGGTACGAGGGAACCTGAAAACCTAGTGTTAAGACACTTCCGTTCTCCTTTTCGCCAAATTCTTCAGGCATCGCGTGTTGAGTGACGGAAATCAATGCGGCTCTTTGCCTCGTTTCCAGAGCGAAGAAATAAAAATAGTAAATATTTCATTCCCCCGAGTTCCTAACTGGAACGGTAGTAGGTTCGAATCGGCAGTCGATATATATTTATAAATTTCCACCGCCATAAGGCTGCCGGTTGTACAGTACTTACGTTTTTCTTTTGTATATCTTATTTTTCTCTTGTATTTTTTTTGGTTTTTTTTATTATCTTTATATATTTCTATACTAATTACATAATATATAAAGCTAGAGTTTGATGGGTTGATCGCGCTAATTGCAGGAACTACTGATTTGAATGAAAAAAAAATATTTTGCGTTAGTTAGTCCATTTAGTAAAGAAGAATTTTCTTTCTTCAATGTCACATCGAGATGTGAAATAATATATTTTTATTTCCTAGCTATGCCAATATAAAACGTAGTGTTGAACTGTGATGTGCATGTGTGTATTCTTCCCGGTATCTTATATATTGTAAATCTGAACACAATTATTGGGGAATAATGCCTTGAATATGAACGAAAAGTGGAAAACGAAGAGTCTCTACTCCAGGTTCTTTCTGTCTACTCTGCTATATGCTCGATACAGCGTGAAGCTCGAAAATCAGTTGTTTTTTATCAAAACAAATCACTTTGAGAGTAAGATACAAAACCAGTTTTAAAATAACGAAGATAATTGTTTCATTTAAGTATATTTTAAATTGATGATTTGCTTGTCCACGTGGATACGTACACGCTTAGATCGCACCTGCAACTCGTTTCCTTATAAGTAAATACGTATTTAATAAATATTTAACAAGCATTTATTAATGATGATAATTTGTTTGTCTGCAACTTTGTTTGAGGGGACTTTGTGATGTAAATAGAAAAAAATTTGTCCCATTCCCGTCCCCTACTAATCTACATAGGATCGTGAAAGACGGAAACTTCAGTAAGGAAGTCTGACTCGCACTTGACGGTTCTTTAAATGTCTTATTTATTTTAGGCGCAAGGGCACCACACACAATGTCTTCAAAATCAAAATTCGGCGAAAAGTGGGAACGGAGTGTCTTAATATTGGTTCCCACTCCCTACCTTGCTATTTAAATTTAATTTAATATCATTTTTAATTTATTTGTTATTGATTCCAGAAAGCGGAAATTAAGGCAAAAAAAGTGAAGACAAATATAAGACGTCGTGTATAATGACGTCACACAATTTCACAAAAGAAACGTCAACGTCATTAATTGATTGATTTCTTAATTTATGGCGTTTCGAGCGTGCAAATTGAGCACAATTCATTTCGCCAATGTCACACGTCATAAATTTTGAATATCATTAGACAATGACGTTGACAGACAGATAAATAACAAAATGGTCTCAAAGGAAAAATCTTAATAAAATTATCATTTATTCTAATGCTTCCGCATATTTTTGGTCATCACGGGATTCCCATATTATATTTATAACATAAAGATTTATGTAACATATGAAATTTGATTAAGACCGTGGCACAGCTGAACAGCATCTTACTGCAAACGCGACGGTGATGGGTTCTATTCCCACTCGGTTGAATTAAATATTTTTATTTCCTCGTTCTGACAACAAGACAGAACGCGGCAACGTGTTCCACCACTTCAAATTCGGGGGCGCGTGGGGAACGGAGTGTCTTAACACTAGGTTTCCTGTATATATGTGAGATACAGTGTAAAGTAAAAAAAAAATATTTTAGCGCTCGCGTGACTGAAAGTACCTATTATTTTTTAAAAAACCTTAACAATTAGTAGAGATATAGAGCCGTGTCTTTACTATTGTTTTCATTTTAATTATTGGAAGTTCAGAATTAAAATTAGTATTTAAGGTTAATTAATATTTTTTAATTAGAAACACATTTGAGTAGCTATACATTTGACTATTGTACTGATGGTATTTTTACAAGGTTTCATTTGACTTGCCGTGTTAGTTGTGTGTCAATTGGTGGTATATATGAAATGTTGCAAACTCAATCAAACAACAAAATGGTGAATTACCAATTTTTACATCACCCACCTTATATGGATATCATAAGAAAGGTTTTGATCTGTAAAAACACCATAAAAAACACATCTAGAAAGCTTTTTTTTTTTTTTTTATTTCTATTTTATTAACATTTTTAAAGTGTTATTTTATCTACATTTAAGAAAAAGATAAGTATACATGTTAACATTTTTAAATTTTAAACAAAAAAAATGTATTGAATTTATTGTTTAAAATTTAAAAATGAAATTTAACAAAAAGAGTGGCACATAAGGATTTCCTATAGGTCTTTCTCACAAATATTAAATATTTGGTACTCATGTTGATAGTTGATAATATACATATATATATATTCATAATGACAGTTATATTTTCTAAACTATAACTACTAAACTAGTTTATTTCAACTTTCACAAAATTTTATGACTTTATTAAAAAAAAATTAGCAACACTACATATTATATGAAATGATGTGACTTTTCCTCAATATGCTAATTTTGAACTTTACCTACCTAATATAGTATTATTTATATCCGATACTAATATTATAAGGCTGAAGAGTTTGCTTGGTAGAATGCGCTAATGTCAGGAACTAGTGGTCCTAAATGAAAAATGCTTTTTCTGTTAGATTGTTTATCACAGTAATCGTGTCGACGGTCGTGGGCAGAGATACCGAGCTCTTGTATACAGACCCAAATGTTTTTTATTTACTTTATTTTTTTAATCTACTATTAAATAATTGTCAGGAAAATCTGTGATTATATTAGTATTATCTGCAGAGAGACCCTCCCCAATAAAGAACTTAATGAACTTGATTATGTTTTTGCGAAATATTAATAAATAATTTATAATTCATTCAGCGTGTGAGTGAATATTGAACATTATTTTAAAAATATTACAGAGAGCGAAGCGAATAGGGTTTTGCAAGCGAAGCGAGCATAGGACGAAATACCCTCTTGTATACAGTATGCGTGTGTTCAAAAAATAATATTTTAAAAATAAATAAAAAATCCATTGAAAAATAACTTTTAATAAGCAGTCGCTTATGTTATTTTATACTTTATATTTAAGATACAGTCAAGTCCTAGTCCGTCGTCGCCAAACGGTAGTATTTTAACACTATGTCCCCTCCGCCTATGCTGCCACAGGCCGATTACAGCATACAGCTATAAAACAGTCATAGTTAAATATCAGTTAAGTCCTCACTAAGTTAACGTTAAGTTCCAGTTAAGCATTCAACAGAAGCAAGGGCATATTAGTTATTTTAAACCGACTCGCGGTCGGGTCCTGAGAATTTTATTCTATTGTATGCTATCAACATTATCAAAGGCTTTATCAATTATAAAAAAAATACCTTACAATTTAATCTGAAACCTTCAATTATATAATATATTATATATTAAAGAAAATTTGCTAAGATTTTTGCCAAATTTTGGTTATCAGTTGTTCTTTGTTTTGACTATCGTTTTTCTTGTGGGAACTAGCCGTCGTATAATAAGGTTCTGGTTTAATAAGGTCCCCAGATCGTGGATTTTAATTGTGATCTTGTATATGATAGAAATTGTATACACAATTGAGGAAATGAATATAATTTATTCCTCCGTGTGGAAATCGAACCCATAACTATCGCATTTCATTGAAGGAAGTGTCTCAATGGGAACAAAGTGTCTTAGTCTAGTGGTAAACAGACTCTGCCTGCTTTGCTATGTGTTGGATACAGCGCGAAGATTTAAGATACGAAATTACTGGACTAGTAATTTGGTCTGTGTGTTGTCTCTCAGTCACTCAGGACGGAAGAGTTTTATTCATCAACATATAACATAAATATGCTTATAGTTCTAAGTATATGAATAAAATTAAAATATAATTAATATTTCGTTGTGTTTAAAGTTGCCGCTAATTTTGTAATGCAGTTAGGCAGTGTGCAAAAAAATATATAATTCTTTTTGGTAAAAAAAGTACAACGTACTAACGTCTCGTATCTAACATTTAATAATGTCTATAAAGGAATAGAAAAATGTTTGAACTGAACGTCTGGTAATAACAAGACAAAGCGCGACGCTGAGTTCCGTAATTCTTGGAAATTGGGCAATGCTTGGGGAATGGAGTGTTTTAACACTAGGTTCCCTTCCTCTAGGGCCTACCCTACCCATCGACATTATTAACAATAACAAGGAAATCCATCAGGCCCTATACCTGTTTTATAAAAACTAGAATGCTCTTCAGTTTTGATGACTTCCTTAAGAAAAAAATTATAGCTTATTTTGTATGAAACTGCTCAAACAAAAGTGGCGTAATCAACATTTAATAATATTTGCGTAGATACGTTTTATTTTAATGTTTCATATTGACTTATTAAGAATATTCTCAAATGATTTGCGCAAGTTGAGAGGATGAGTGGTGAAAGTATGGAAATATAATATGAGAAGTAGGTAACAGAAGTTTCGATTGAACTTTGGCAACAGAGTATCGATGATATCGGAGGAAGGTCACGTAAACAGTATGAGAATCCCCCGGCATATATGAAGAGATTGATAAAAAACTTTTTAGTTGAATTTTTTTTTCTTAAAAAAATTAAAACTATTGGAATTTAAGATGGGACTTACAGCCAGCAATAACATATTCTTACTTATAAATTTAAAATTATATTAACGACTTCCGTTAGTTATTATTTTGTATTAAATTTTAACTAATTTTCATAATAAAGTCGTTTATATTACTTATACGATAACTACGTTTAACTTTATTGTGTCGCTACTACTTTATTATGAACTGTCTAATCTATAGAGTAATGTTATTTATTTAGTTTGATATCTTCCATGTTCCATATTCAGCTGACGGTTGGGGGTACGATTCCAATTCGGGAAAAGGAACGCGACAGTCAACACGAAAATACACTAATATCTCGAAAATTGAGCGGTGCATGGGAAACGGAGTGTTTTGTGTTAAGTGTTACCTCGTCTACCTGATTATCTGCGGAATACAGCGTGAAGCTGTATAAAGCCGGAATCGTACTCCACTCATTGAAGTGTGATTCGATAGTCTCAAGTATATTTTTACGCTTCCTTTAACAAACAGTATAACATTTTTTGTCATAATGCTTATAGAAGCCCACAAAATATGCAAATTCAAATTCAAATTCACAGGTCGGGTTTTTTATAATGTAAATTATCTCATATTAATTGTATAAAACAAATAACCTGATTCATTAAATACATATATTACAGTAGAAAAAAACCCAGTTAAAAACTTACAATATTCTGTTACACACACTTAGGTGAATGATCACCAAATATTAATTTTACATTAAAATACATTGACTGGAAAACTGGGCGGAAAGTTATGAACAGAGTGTCTAGGCATCGTGTTATATCCATCTAACAAGGTATTTGCGAGAAAACCGTGAATCTGAATTATTCTAAGGTCCAAGTACTCTAGACAATTAAACTATAGGTAAACATTCAGGTACAGCTGCCTAACTTATTTAGAACTATTAAGGATCCCGTATTCTCCTCCTTAACCTGCCTACATACAAAAGTTGACGTTGACAATTCAAGTAGCAATCGGAGTTACTTAGTAACGGAGAAGTTTTATATAAAGATATAAAGACTTATCGTGGCGCAGGAGCACAAAGTGTAAATTTGAATGTATTTACTTTTATATTTCTTTATATCAGTTACCTTAGAATTTTTGAGTGAGTAAACCGATTTTTAATATTTTTTTTTTATTTGAAAACCGGTGCTTCCCGTGTTGTCCCATTTGAATTTGGTCCATTTCTGTTATCCATTATAAAATCACATAAGTCTGAAATTTGCATTAAGTATGTGCGTGACAAATGTACGGGGAATTCAATGATTGTTTTTATTGGATATTTGGGGAAGTATGTTCAGTAGATATAGAAGATACGATATGGTTGTGGAAAGGCGTAATGCTGCCGCTAACACGGTTAACGGTGCCTTAGCTGCGTTGATGAGACGGCAAAACGTCAGCAAAGCTGCGCATTCGACCGTACACAATGCAGTGTCGGTACCGACGCTGTTGTACGGCGGCGAAACGTGGGTATTGCAGAAGAAGAATGAAAGAAACTACACTAAACTAAACTAAACTAAGAATGAATGCTGTAGAGATGCAATCTCTTCGTAGGATATGCGGAGTCAGCTTAGTTGATCGAATCCGCAATGAAGAGATACACAGAATGGCAGGTACTAGCGAGTTTCACTGGCTACCCCGCTAGAGATACAGCGTGAAGCTAGTTTAGTTTTATTGGAAAGGATACACTTCAAAGGTAGTTTGATGAGTGTTTGGTACTGTCTATAGAACGTTCTGACTTAAGATCCGGTTGAAGTCGATTTTTTTTGTTAAAAATTGTAATTGGTGAGACACGTAAAATTTCCAGTTTGTGCCAATAAACCAGCATCGATTACAGCACTAGAACATAACATGAAATATCAGCCGATATATTATTTATTAATAAAACTTAACTCAAAATTCACATGGATTAACTAATACGTAGTCATCGCCGACATTTACATGAAATAATATTTAAAAATTAATGGGGTAAGTATTGATTTTCAAACTCCAACAAAAATGATGTATATTTTTCAGAATTTTTAGACAGCATTTTTTTTTTCTGTTGGAAAAACGTAGTTTTAGTGACAAGCAGGCTCCAATAAGTAGTCTCCCTGCCGGCCGTGGTCAAGGCCATGGCCGGCAGCGAGACGTTGTGGGATGCGGTCTCCTCCTTCTGCGAGGCAGTGGTGCTCGAGAAGGAGTCTGCGGAACGGGCGAGGGAGGCTATTGCCGAACTCGCCATCCGCCGTAAGAGACCGGGTCGCCGGAGGGCGGCACACGATCGCCGCCTTCCGCCCTAATGAGCCAGAGGGCGGTCAGCTTGGGGAAGCTGGCCGCTGGTTGCTCCCGCGCGCTACTCCGAGCAGGCCGTCGAGGGTGCCCACCATCCTTGACTCCGCGACGTGCCTTGCAGGCTCCCGCCGCCGCGTTTCGCGGACGACTATTGTCCCCGCATCTCGCGGCCATTGGCGGTCGAGGAGGAGCACCGTGAGGTTTTAGTGGGTATTCGGACGGCCTAACATCTGCCAGTCCGCGAGCCCCACATAACCGCGCTCGAGTCCCCACTCGGGCCGGTATCCGTAACAGGATTTCCTCACGAAAAAAAAAAAAGGCTCCAATAAGTAGGCACAGCTTGAAAATCCAAAGCAACTTATACAAGTGTTAATGTATAAGCTTTATTTTTTCTGTCTATTTTGACTAATTTGATTTTGATAATTCTTATTTCATTGGATTCGGTATATGACAGAGATGGCCCTATATAATTTTTATAATAATCGCTTAATAAATAAATATATTATGCAATTATGACTAACTTCATGCAATGGTTTTTAATGACTTATAATACCACTCGAAGGAATTTAATGTTTAACGGAGATGTTTCCTCGTTCTAATATTTTTTTAACATCATAAGTTATCTGCATATGGCAGGATGTGCAGTGAACCTAGTGTAATAAATAAATATTAGCAAAGCTTAATATTCAATCTAAGATTTGATCCACGATCTTGATCAACAGCATCTAGCTGTTGTCTCTATGCGTGAATATACTTATGGTTGTACACCTACCTACTGCAAATTATATTCTGAAAATAGTAACTCTAGAGTATGTTGCCGGCTCTTGTCGCAGTATTGTCTTCCGAGCGGGTGGTAGCTTCCTGTAGGACTGACACTACTGACATTTCTGTGTAATTTAGCAATTCAAAAGTGATTATAAAGGCCTAATTTAATAAAAAAATAAATAATAGTACTACGTTCCCCAATTTTCGTCTCTTTTTCGAACCATTGCGTGTTGAGTAGTAGAACTCACCGAGATTTATCTTGTTACATGAACGAGGAAATAAAAATAATTCTCTCCCCCGAGGGGGAATCGACCACACGACCCTAGCGTCATACGTACGCCATGACGTACTTATACTGCGTTAAGTATAAATGACTATATAAATAAACATAAAGTGCTATTAGTCGTCACTTTTTTAAAGTGTAACAGAAATTTAGGCCGTTTTCGTCGATTAAAACAATTAAAGATAAAAAATTTAATAAAATTAACACCAAATACACTTCATACTTAATATGTAACATACATATAAAAAAATTGACACCATTGAAGCGCAGATTCCCAGTTTGGGAATGATTTTTTTATTTCTTCGCCCTCCTAACAAGACAAAGCTGAGTTGAATTGAGTTGCGACACTCAACAACCCATAATGCGAAAATTGGCCGGTGCATATACAAGTTTCCTATTGCCTAATCTGCCTAATAATGTGGGATACGGCGTGAAACAAAAAATAACCTATAAAAATACATTTTGTGGGATATGTCACTGTTATAATTATAGTAAAATAAGAAGGTTCAGAAATGTTGACTTAAGACACTATTAAACACGAAGTTGTCATATATTATGTGCATATAAAACGGCCTGACGAGTGGTTTTGTCGATAACACTTAAATAGCCGACTAAATTCAACAGTAATATATTTAAAAAGACCTCGTAAATTTTAAGTAAGTTATCTACTAAGTTTTAATTTCCACTTAGTGTACAATTACAGGCAATTAGAGTGGGTTCCATTTCCACTCGACGGAATATTTTATATTTTCATATAAATAGGCAAAACGTGACGTTGAGTTCTGCCACTCAGCTCCCATTGCCTCAAGAATTCGGTGAAAAATGGGGCAAGGAACTGTCTGAATTGGGAACGGAAGTATCTGAATGGGGAAAGGAATGGCTTAACACTAAGTTCCTAGGTTCCCTCTACCTACCTTGTTATATATGGGATACAATGAGAAGCTAATAAACACTACCTTTCGTTTCGCTTTGCGCCGTCACTGGCCTCTAGTTTATTAATACTTAAAATAGATTTCATGCTGAAAAGTCCATGAATTTTGAACCGGTGACCATCGCGTGCAGTTTATAGGAATTAGATATTATCATTACTTACATCGCAAAAAAAAATAATTAATCAAATAATTAAGTAAATCATTTAACTACAAATAATCTATATCCACTAATTGGCTACTTATACTAAGTACTTAATGTGTAGTGGTTAAGTTTTAATGAGTTTCTAGTGATCCTGGCTTCGAATCTCTGTGATACTAACTCTAACAGAGCGAGGAAATGATAATATTAAATATATCATTTTCCTAGTGATCTAATATCAAGAATTATTAGTTCGAATTGAAAAATCTTTTTATGATAGTTAGTCCATTTATAAAGGAAGGCTATGGTAGGCTATAGGCTATATTATATCACGTCAAGAGTTTCGACGTAACTCGCCGCCGGCCTGTGACCTATGGCCAGAGTTACCTTCGTACTGAGGATGTGTCATGTGTCATGCTCTAAGCTATTTTCATTTTTCTACGTTACTTTTTGTAATTCCGCAAGTAAATTCTGATAATTTACAATTATTTTCCATTTATAGGCAATTTGAATATGACTCGAATGACATGTCCCACACTTTCCGCCTAATTTCTAAAACAGTTCGTCTTAAATGGCGTAAATCAACGCCTAATTTTGTCTTATTTACCAGAGCGAGGATATGAAAGTTTATTTCCCCGATAGGGAATCGAAAACCGAACCGTTGTGCTTAAAATCCTAGGTATAACCTTATTGCTCTCTACTCTATAAATTTATATTCATTTATATATTAATAAGAGACGTTTCTAGTTCTAATGTAACGTATTTTACTATAAAAATACTAAAACCAGGATAATTATTGTAATAAAAACTAACTAACTAGTTTTAAATAATAAAATAAAGAGACAATATTAAAATGTTTAATTCTATTATAAAACTCTAAATTACTAGCGATTCAAAAAGTATAAATGATTAGTACATTTGACTGTAAACACGACGGTAGCGGGTTCAATACTCGGAGTTATTCACGTTTATTGAATATCCAGTAAGTAAAGTTAAGGCCAGTCGTGCGCTGCGGCACAAAGTGTGACTGTAAGACCGACTGGTTGTGGGTTCGATCTCCACTCGAGGAGATGACATATTTACTTAAATTTATATTTCTATTTCTTCGCTCTGGTGTCGAGGCAAAGCGCGGCTTTGGTGAGTTCTGCCACTCAACACGCAATGCCTCCAGAATTCGGCAGAAAGTGGGGAACGGAGTGTCTTAATACTAGATTCCCTCTGCCTACCCTGCTGTATGCGGGATACAGCGTGAAGCTGATTTATTTGATTTATTTTATTCAGTAAGTAAAGTAAACTCCCGTAAAGTAAAGCGCAGCGTTGACTTCGGCCTCTCAATTCGCAATTCCTGGTCGGTTTCCAGGAGGCGCGGGTTCGAGTCCCGCTGCGTTCAAAACTTTTATTCGTTTTCTAAATAAGTATATTTTGAAAATTCAGTGGAAAGTGGGAAATGTTGTTGTTTGAATTGTTGTTGTTGCATGTTTAATGTCTTTACACTTAAGTTTCTTTGCATATCTTACGGAAAAAAGGGTGAAGTGGCTTTTTTGGTAAGATAAAGAGCGGCGTTGAGTTACACCACGCAACACTGTCTATAAGACTGTTTGAAGATGAAATGTTAAAAACTATTATTTATAATTATAATGTAGGTGTTGCAATTTTTATGAGCAATAAGTACCTATGCTATTTTATTTTGTTTTTTTGCTTCACGCTGTATCCCGCACATAGCAGGGTAGACAAAGGGAACTTGGGAACCTAGTATTAAGACAATCCGTTCCTATATAGGACACTTCCGTTCACTGACCTCAAAATGTGCTATTTATAAAATATAATATACACATGTATATTTAATTTGATAACTTATCAAATTTAAGTGCAAAATGTAGTTGAAATATAATTTTTAATTTAATTTTCTTGGTAAACAATATTTAAATCTGTGAAGAATCATTCTCAATGAAAATATACAGCTGTAAACAGGAAACAAAAACATTACCAACTAAACGCGACGGTTGTGGGTTCGGGTTCTCCGAGTGGGAACACTCGGAGAAATTAACTATTTTAATTCCCTAGCTCCGATAACAAGACAAAGCGCGACGTTGAGCTCCGCCACTCAACACAGCTTACACCATATCCCACGCAGCGCTCAATTTTATGGCGGGAAACTATTTAAAAAAAAAGTTTTATCGTCAAAATATTTCTTATTTTAATAAAAAATAACTTAAACGTGTAAAGAACCTTTCCTTAAAGTAAAAAATATACAAGAAAAGAAAACAATTGTTGAATAAAAAATTCGATTTAAAACAATGCATTATTATAAAAGAAACGTACAAAATTATTTATTTTCAGCACACATTGGTTACTCCAGGAAGAAAGTGATATAACTAGAAAATAAACATTTTACCATCTCCAGTTTTTGGAAAAGTTGCAGAAATTTTGAGTCATTAATGTAAAGAAGAGTCTTATAAGGTTTTTTAAAATTGTTATTTATAATGTTATATACATTATAAATTTAATAATTTTATTGTATGATATATTATTACGTCATCGTTGTAGGGTTGGAACTTCGAAAAATATTATGTTTTATTTTTTAATAGTATTCCAGGCAACTTCCATTTGGCCGCGGAGGCGAAGCTGCCGGTTTAAGATAATTAATAATTATTATGATAACATACAACATTTTGAAGGGACTCTGATACTAATTTCTACTCGAGACATAAAAAATATAAAAAAAACTTACTAAATCAAAAAATCCGATGCTATCTTCTTTTTTTTTAATTTCCAAATCATAAGTCTTTCCTTTGTGGTTGACGAACCGTTTACTTTGGCCCTTCATTACAAAAACACTAAAACACTAAAAATAATTTCACAAAAAATAGGAAAAGACACTCGACTAACATATAATGGCAATTTTTTTATATGTTAGTTTAAATTTTAAAACTTTTTTCGTACACGACCGCCTTGTTAGCGAATACGGCGTGGACTAAAGTCGCTAAGAACTAAGAACTAATATTAAAATAACCGTTGGAAAACCCCTTTTTAGTTGGACGGTAGCGGTAGTGAGTCATAGCTATAGGTATGTATGGGATATGCCTGGCTGGACACGACGGCTTGGGTTCGGTTCACACTCGGAGAAATGATATTTTAAATGGTTTTCATTTTCCCGCAAGTGTCTTAGGTCAGGTAGGTTCCCCCTACCTACCTTATCTTACAGGAAAAATGTGAAGCTTTTTTTTGGGAACTTTGTGTTAAAATTGAGATATAATATAGAACAAAAATACAAGTCAAGTCTAAAATAAGTTTCCTCTTAAGAAAGATTTGGGGAATATTTGAGGCCGTCGTGGCGCAGCGACAGCTACTGATTATGTACTGTAAGCGCAATAATTGTGGGTTTGATTTCCACTCGGAGGAATGATTTTCTTTTCTGGTAGCAAGACTACTAATTCTGTTTAGCAACTAAACAGGCAATGTCTGGAAAATTAGATGGTGCTGATGGTGGTGATGATTGTGGGGAACGGAGTGTCTAAACATTAGATATCGCCTGCCTACCTTGCTCTATATGCGCGGAAGAACGTTGTAACAACTATTATTATCTAAACAAGAAATAAATAGGGTATTTAGTAAAATATACACTTAAAGAAAAAAAAATAATATTAAAAAAATTTGGGTTCACATACTAAAGGGTTCACGACTATACACAAATCGAATTGTCCGGTTAGCACTTTTAAATGAAAGAAAGTTACTGTCCTGACTAAAGGGACGACCGACGACGAGCACTCCGTTGCGGTGCGATCTTGATTTCCAATAAATACTTTATACAAACTTTCACTGTCTCTTCCCAAGTCCATCTCAAGTTATAAAACACTAGTACAAAAACCGTGTCTAAAGTGATGAACTTGATTTCCAAAGATATTCACGGCAAATTCTTACTGCCTCTTCTCCATCTCAAGTTATAATCATCTTTTACAAAAACCCTGTAATTTTATTACAGACATTTCAATTTAAGTCTAATTTTGCAAACCGAACCGCAACGTGATTCTAACAAAATATTGAAATAATATAACTTAATTCTAATTACTTAAATATAAAACGAAAAGGGCATCATATACTTATTACAATATATGTATAGTACGTAACAAATAAAAAGAATATAAATAAACAATATATTTCACCATATTACAAATGCCTATAAGCATTTATATAAAATTAAATTTTAAATACAAATAATAGTTCAATCTACCTCACATAAAACTATAATTAAAAATATGTATCTTACAACACTTACCCAATCTGGGGTCTCTTGTACCTTTATATAACCAATACACGTTAATATAACCAATTAAATATATATAAAAAGATTATAAATAGATATTTTTTTCAATCTATTTTACTATAAAGCAGTTCTAAATTGAAATGAGCTGTCGCCTATCCGCTCCTCACAATCACGCGACGCCGTATCGCACCTACCTACATTTACTAATATTGTTTAACATAAAATTACCCGCGATAAGGTTTTTCAAATATGAAATAACTATAAAATTTAAATACTAGGAAATATGTACTATAAATAAATATATTTATTCCATCGAGTTTGATATCAAGCATCAACCCACATAGACTGTCAATCGATTGATTAAAATTAGTTACGTATCTAAAATTTTCCGAGAAGTTACTTTAATATAATTACTCTGAGGGTTTTTACTTATAGTTTTTACATATTAGGCAATTTTTTTTTAAATTTACGCCTTAATCCTCCAGATAAGCAGGAAACACAACGCCTTATCCTCCCTTACTGGCATGGAGAAATTAAAAATTTAAATTTAATCACTACTCAAGTGGTTCTTTGAACCAACAACTATTACTTTTACAGCCACGTTATGCCACTGTGCCACGACAGCTTCAATTTGCATTTATTTTTTCAACTTCATATCCCGCATATGGCACATATGTGTAGGAAGAGGGAACCATAGAACCTAGTGTTAAGACATTCCGTTCATATTAAGATACTTCCGTTCTCCATTATCCGCGCAGCATTGCATGTTGAGGAGGAACTCAACGCCGCGCTTTGCCTCGTTATTAGAGCGGGGAAATGAACATATTAAATATTTTATTTCTTCGAATGGGAATTGCACCCACAATATGTCGCGTTTACACTCGCATACTGTGCCCCCGGTTTCACGGCTGGTCTCAAAATATACAAAACAATGAAAATATAGATAATATCGCAAAAGAACTGTACAACAGATTAACAGAATGTACAACAACTTCTATTTCTTCTCCAAATTATCTATTAAAGAGGGGCAAGCAAGCGTTAACTAAGGCAAGGCCGGAAACCCTTTTGCTGCCGACCTATTAGAGACTTGGGTATTCCTCCATAATCTTGGTGGATGGAAGCAGCATAACATGAGTCTTGTCATACTTATTCCGTTTAACGGTACGGAACGGTAACTAGTAAATGTAAAGAAAATTATAATTTTCTTTAATTTTTATATTCCTGTTCTATTATTGAGAGAGATTTTAATCTGTAGCAACCCCACGTTCTTATACTCTATCATTGTTGTAACTGTAACATAATAATCCTCTATGATAACGCTTCGAACTGTCAGAATCAGAAGTGATCTTTTAAAATTATTTTCTTGGTATACAAAGCAACGTGTAAAATTTTGTGATTTTAGAATCGACTTCAAAATAATAGTAATAAACATTAAATGTCGTTTCTTCATTAAGTGTCGTACAGATAATAATACTCGTACAAAGCATTTCATTTTATTCAATTAATTTTAGCTAATTATTAGCACACGGACAGCATACTGCAAACTTCGTCGAATCTTCGATTCGCCACTGCCTCAATGCCTAAAACCTCGATATTTCGACCAGTGTGTCTTTTCGGTCGCGGCGTACGGGCGGAGACAAGTCGCTCACCGCGCCATGGAGCGAGCTATGCTCGATGTACTCGTATCTCTAAAGGATAGAATCCCAAATAAAGAACTCCGGAGAAGGACCAGGATATATTTGTCGTGAGCCGATGGCCGCTGGGGCACATGTGTCTCTGTGTCGGAGTGGAGACTCCGTACAAAACGTCCGATGGGACGACCCCCTGCCAGAAGGACCGACGACCTAAAGAGGTTGACAGAAAGCGAATGGGTACGAAGAGCTGAAGATCGAGTATAGTGGTGAGAATTGGGAAAGGCCTATGTCTAACAGTGAAGTGAGTGAATTATTAGCAAGTCGCTATTACAAAAGAAATCTACGTTTACAGATAAACTCAATTGTGTTTTAATTTACTATTATCTAATATCACTAAAAATATATATGTATCTTATAAGACATAAACTATTTTTTTAAACAAAACACTGTAATTATTGTATCGATCGATGGATCGTAAGGACTTCTTTAGATAATTTGTCTTCTTCTTTATTTAGTTCATTTCTCTTCTTCTTCTTCTTCTTCTTTTTCCTCTTCAGAAGACAAATTATCTTCATGAGATAATATATGTTCTTCTTCTGAACAAGGCAAATTATCTTCACTAGGTAATTTGTATTGTACATTCGTGGACGACAACTTTTCTGAAGTGGGGACAACAGTATCTTTTAAAGATGAGGCAGCAGCTGTCTTTAAAGTGGAAACACCATTATTCTTTACAGAAGAGACTGAAGCAATCAGACGATTCAGCAGTTTGGGGCCTTCTGCTCCCAGTATGTTGGTGAACTCTTCCACAGTCTTCTTTTGATCAGTGGCCAGTTTACCAATAGTTTCCTTAAATTTCTCCAGATCTACGTTCTTCACGTCCGTTACATCTGAGAAAAGCTTGCGTGCTGTATCCTCTGTTACCTTCACACCATCTATGATCTTGGCTGAAATGTTTATATAGTTTAATGATGCTATTATGGCGCAGCATCTGACTGTAAGCGAGACGCCTTAACATTCAGGGGAAGGAGTTATTCTCATTCTAGTAACTCTAAACAAAGCGCGGCTTTAAATTCTACTACTCAACAAGCAGTGACTGGAAAATTGAAGGGTGCATGGGAAACGGAATGTCCTATCATCAGATTCTCTCTACCTAGCTGCTATGAGTGGGAAACAGCATGAAAATTTTATATATTATTATATTTTTTTATTTTTAATAATCTTCCCTAATTTTTAATCCTTTTAGAAGAATTGACATCAGGTCAAAAATTGTCAATACCCAATCATCGTGAATTTTTAACCAGATATTAAAATAACTTAAAATATTGTCAAAAGGAAAATCAAATAGATATTATCGAAAATAAATGACAAAATGAATTTTACTGCATATGAAGGACTCAAAGTGGACACAGACGCTGGAATGCTGTCTAAGTATTATAGAAGTTTATCTACATTGCTGATTTCAATATCTTAACATCTGGTAGTCACATTGTGTTTCGCTAATAGCAGCACACATACGGCAGCAGATCGTTGCCAGATTTTATTTTAGGGAAAAGAGAGATTTTTAATCGTTATAAGTAAAAAGGCAATAAATACTCTTTCTCCAAAAGCGGAATTTAGACTTTGTGTAAATTTATTTGCTTATACACAACTATTTGGTTTACCCTGTAAGGCTGTTAAAATAATTAAATTAATTAGAAAAGATTTTTCACAGTGTGTGAAATACATCCATAAGAAGGACTATCTGTCCTTTTCGAGACATTTATTTATGCACTATTTATTTAGATTCACGCTGTATCCTGTATAATAAAACACTTCAGTTCCCCACTTTCCGCCAAATTTAGGAGGCATCGTGTGTTGATGGCAGAATTCAAAGCCACACTTTGCCTCGATGCTAGAGCGAGATAATAAAAATATTAAATATTTATGCCTGCTCCACGACTGGCCTCATTAGTCTCACTTTGGGCTGATCTCTTGGCTGGGACATTTAATTTTGGACAAAAAATTGGGACGTCTGGCAACGCTTGTAGTCAGGTTACATAAAATTAATTTTCTTGTTCAATTGGCGATACTTCAGTTAAATATATTTTTTTATTATCTTAATATTACAATTACTTACAATCTTTCATCCATTTTACGAGAGTTTCCACTGTGTTTTCTTTTTGTTTTATCAAATTATTAAACGCCTCTTCCATTTTTAATATAGAATACTTAAAAAAATGTAGTTTAAGATTTCAGATTATATTTCATTCGGTTTATATTTCATTTTCATGATTTTCATATAATCATTTGCAATTTTGATTGTTATCTGTCAAATTACTTTTTTATTTGGTAAGTGATTTACAATCATGGATTTTTTTTTTCTCCCTCTTGTTCATTTAATAGCATGTTTTTTATATTTTTTATATTTGACGGTGAGTTCCGCCTCTTAACACCCAATGTCTCCAGAATTCGGCGGAAAGTGGGAAACGGAGTGTCTTAACAATAGCTTCTCTGTACCTACCTTGCTGTGTGTTAATAAAAAAAACAGATTCACGACCTTCAGCTCTTCCGACCGATACAAGGACTCAAGAACCAGATTTCAATGGTGTCGAATGCTTTCTCATAGTCCACAAACACTAGGCACAAGGGCAGATTTTACTCTTCGGTCTTCTGTACATTCTGCCGTACCATGTGAATATGGTCTATGGTACCATAGCCTTTACGAGATCGGGCCTTCGGCAGGCTGAAATTCGTGAAATCCTGCATGACCTTACAAAACAGCATGGCTCAACAGGGAAATTGATCGATATTCTTATTAGGCTTTTGTCTCACTTTTTGAAAAATAAGACGACAATACCGTTGCTGACGAAGTCAATTAAATGTACATCAGTGGCAGGCAAATATAAATTTATCGACAGCTTTTACTAACTCCGTCGATATATATACATATATATTATAAAGCAAAAGTTACACGGTTTTAGAAGCTTGTAAAAGAAAAAAACAAAAAAATATATCGTAAAAAAATTATATAAAAGATTATATATTAAAGAAATGGTACAAAATTTCTTATTTCTTCTGTAAATTATCCTTTAAAGTTGAGACGGCAGCAATAGCAGCATTCAGCAGTTTCGGGGCTTCTGCTGCCAATATTTTAGTGAACTCTTCCACAGTCTTCTTATGTTCAGCGGCCAGTTTGCTGACAGCTTCCTTAAATTTAGCCAGTTCTACGTTCTTCACATCTGCCACGTCTGAGAAGAGCTTGCGTGCTTTATCCTCTGTTACCTTCGCGCCGTCTATGATTTTGCCTGAAATGTTTATATAGTTTGTTGAAGCCGTTGCGGCACAGCCTCCGACTGTATACACGACGGTTGTGGAATCTATTCCCAATCAGTAGAATATATCAATTTCATATGCAAGGCTAGATAACAAGACAAAACGCGGTGTTGAACTTTATTCACTCAATACGCTAT
>JAATLQ010032989.1:0-16142 GCA_013421005.1 Heliconius erato x Heliconius himera | reverse complement strand
CTTCACATCTGCCACGTCTGAGAAGAGCTTGCGTGCTTTATCCTCTGTTACCTTCGCGCCGTCTATGATTTTGCCTGAAATGTTTATATAGTTTGTTGAAGCCGTTGCGGCACAGCCTCCGACTGTATACACGACGGTTGTGGAATCTATTCCCAATCAGTAGAATATATCAATTTCATATGCAAGGCTAGATAACAAGACAAAACGCGGTGTTGAACTTTATTCACTCAATACGCTATTTCTTGAAAATTAGCACTGCATGAGAAACTGAGCTTAATGTCGACGTTTTTTCCTCCTTCCCATAAGGATTTGGAAAATCTTCTCTTAGTGCTAGCCTACACGCCGCATATTTACGACTGTTCGTTGGGCGTATCTAGTGATATTTCACGGAGGCCCTGGACTTTAGCTTGAATAGATCTATACATGTAAAGGTTTGTTTTTTTAATTTTTTTAGTAATTTTTTGTTAGCAATTTCTAAGGCGGGCACAAGACTGACCCACCCCAGGGCACGGCCTACAATAACAACAGTCACGGACAATAGCCCCCTATTTCTACGTCCATGTGTGCGTTACTGTTTAAATATACTTAAACTTACTTACAATCTTTCATCCACTTTATGAGATTATCCACTGTATTTTCTTTTTGTTTTTTCAAATTATTAAAAGCGTCTTCCATAATTGATGTATAATAAAGGTATATAAGAATGTAGTTTTAAAATTTTATATACAAATATGCATGTGTATAGATATTGTTGTTATTTGCAGTTTTGATTGCTTAGCTGTCAAATTAGTTTTTTTTTAATTTTAAATCGATTTGAATTCTAGAGGGTTCTGCTAAATTTTTATGTATAATTTTTTTTGTTTATTTTTAGGGTACCGTACTTTTTAGGGAAAAAGGAACCCTTATAAGAATACTTTGTTGTTCGTTATTAGTATCGTTTTCTATACATTTTTACACTTAATAAATCGTCATTTAAATATTTTGGAATTTTATTAGATTTTGCTCGCAAAATTTGTCGTGTTAGAAAAATAATCATCGTTTGAGGCCACTCGTGGCGCAGGGGTACCAAGTGGTCAAATAATTGACTCTCGGTTCACTAAAGTTACTACTTCGGACCTGATAATAACCGGCGTAAGAAACGAGACGGGATTTTCTTTTTTTTTCGAACCTGTAAAGAATTATTTACAGATTAAAAAGTGTCGTCCGCACACAGCAGGGTATGCAAAGGGAATCTAATGTTAAGACACTCCGTTCCCCATTTTCCGTCAAATTTTGGAGGCATTGCGTGTTGAGTGGCGGAGCTCAACGCCGTTCTTTGCCTCGTAACCACAGCGAGATAATGAAAATATTAATATTTCATTCAATTAGTTCATTAACAGATTCAAATTAGGTATTTTCTGATATTGATAGTCATAAGGCATTTATTATTATTCCATAATTATCTATCATTATCGAACATTGTCATTATATAATTGTTATGTTTGCTTAATTTCTCCAACCAGTTCAAAAAAAACTTTTTTTTTGTAAACTGTAAATTATACGTTTCTTAAGTTTTGTGATAAAATTTGTTCCCTAATTTTCGCTTGTTAAAAACATTGCGTGATGCGGTACCTGACGCTGGGCTTAGTTCATACTAGTCAGTGATTTTTTTAATAGAAGATTACTATCGTACTTAGGCACTTTTCACATGATTTCGTCATTATTTTATTACTAGTGACACACATTGTTACTTAACTTACTGTTGTCTGTACATGGAAGACATGTGAGATCTATTATTGGGAACATATTTATATAAATAAAATAAATAAACCAGCTTCACGCTGTATCCCGCAAACAGCAGGGTAGGCAGAGGGAATTTAGTGTTAAGACACTCCGTTCCCCACTTTCTGCCGAAATTTGGAGGTATTGCGTGTTAAGTGGCAGAATTCAACGCCGCGCTTTGCCTCGACACCAGAGCAAAGGAATGGAAATATAAATTTAAGTAAATATTTTATTGCTCGAGTGGGGATCGAACCCACAACCAGTCGATTTTACAGTTTTGTGCCCCTGCGCCACGACTGGCCTCAACATATTTATATATATCCTCAATTATAGATCTTCTATCTATCTCTTCGAAATATAATAGATAGATAGACAACAATTATTTTTAATGTTTTTATCTGTTTGTTGGTATGTCTGTGCGTTCGTGCACGCTAATCTTAGAAACGGCTTAATATCAATAAAAATTATGTGGTTCGTTATTTATTAAATTGGCTTAAACTTTAGTTTTCAATGAATAGATATTGTCTTAAAAATAATAATGTTATTAGAATACAAAACTAATTCTGAGTAGTAAATAAATAAATGTGTTGTTCAAGCGGGCGATGCCGCGAGCAGGTTGCTAGTAAGCCTTATTACTTTAAAGTTTCATCTAAAGCTAAGTAGTTTTTGCGCAAAAGTGGAATAAACATCCATCCTCACAAACAAATTTTTACATTTATAAAATTAGTAGGATTAAGAATTAACTAAATATTACTTAATATTAGAATAATAAGATAAAATATAGAATAAAACAATAAACAAAACATCATTAATATCAATATCACTTTATTATTGAGTATACAAAAATATTTATATATTTTTTTATTTTTAGATAAGATAATTTTTTACTGTAAAGTTATTAAATAATAGAAACAAGTCATTTTCATACATTTAAAATAAATATTTTTTTTTCTAGATTCAAGCTATATCCCGCATATGGCAGGATAGGCAGAGGGAACCTAGCTTTAGCACACTCTGTACCCCACTCACTCAACAGAACTCAACGTGACTCATTGTCCTGCGACCAGAGCGAGAAATGAAAATAATTAATTGCAATATATTATATATATAATCCGAGCAGAAGTCGCGAATGTGCACTAGTATACAAAACTAAAAGTTACTTCATATAACCAATACCAATAATTTTAAATTGAAATAATCAGACTTCACTATAAATTAATTAAATAAACTCAAAATTGGACACCACTTTTTTTAATTAACCAAAAATTTTAATAAAGACCCTAAACTATAATGTTATAAAAATCATATAGATTTTTTTCTCTTTCTATATGAGTATATCTGTATTTTTTATTAAATTAAAAATACTGGTAACTTAGCCTCGATACTAACACCATAATAAATAGGTTTTTTTTAATAAAAAAAATCCTAGCAAAATTAATGCTGTAAAAAATATATATTTACATAAACAATCAGGTAAGTCTTATTTGTACCAAAATGCGACTAAAAAAATACAATTCTTATGTAAAATCATTTGAATGTAAAAAAAAATAATGGGCGAGATTTGAACATGCAGTTTTACATGATAACAAACATAATATCAATTCAAAATACAATTTCAAATAAGAATAAAAACAAAAATAATAACGAAAATACAACTTTTAAGTCACAAATTTATATCTTTTTTTTTGTTTCACGCTGTATCCCGCACATAGCAGTTAGGCAGAGGGAACCTGATGTTAAGACACTGCGTTCCTCTCTTTTATAATAATCTTTTCGTTATTAATATTTTTTTATTTATACCTTAAATTATTATTCGTTAATTTAAATTAGGAAAAATATATATACAGCCTGTATATTTTTTACAATGAGGTACTTTGGATTAAAAAATACTGAAATCTTTGCTTTTTTTATCGTTTTCCTTTTTTATAAAAACATTATAAGCCGAAAAACAAAAATAGAGTAGACAATTTGAGACTTGGCAATTAATTGTCAACTTCACAGGTTCTATTCGACGAAATGATACTACTAAAAAGTACATATCTTTTTATTTTACAGCATTTAACTAAACAATTTATTTGACTCAACATTTTGTATAACGAGACCGAGAAAAAACCATCATTTTGACAGTTGTCAAATCATACCTGTCAAAATTGACAATTACTTTCAATTCACATTTTATTTAATCTACACTATATAATTTGTGCCACGATATTTTAAATATTTACATGGATAATATCATATTAGAAACTACTTTTTACAATCAATTTTCTTGATATTGAGAGACTTATTTGTTATAACTTTACCCTAAACGGAATAGAACATACTACAGTTTTTTTGTTATCAAATATTAACAAATTTATTTTAAATTTTCTCCAAAGAATGGTTAAAATGAATGCCGTCTAAATCAATTATTAAAAAAAGACATATAGTGCTATATCACTCACTACAAATACAATAATTAAGAGCAAATCATCTACAAAATTCTTTTTTATCTCATTATACATTACAAGACAAAAAAAAGATAGCTTCACGCTTTATCCCGCATATAGCAGTATAGGTAGAGGAAACCCGTTATCCTGTTCACTTTAAGAAGTTCCTCTAAGCATAATATAAATAGTTATCTTACAGTACGGTCTCGGAGTCGCGGCTGCCCTGAACTAATCTGTAAATGGCTTCGCAGATTTGATTTTAGAGTATTTTTTTCCCCTCTGAACAATGCGCATAAAGGTTCAGAATGCCTAACTTCACGGCGACCGCAACTCGTCGACCGTACTGTACTTTATAATCTATCAACCGTTTAAGCTGGGTTCCTCTCTCGTCGGTCTTTTAGGTATGAAAGAGACAGTCATCATATCGTCCTCGTCTTGTAAAAGGCATCCGTTTGTTGGTTTGCTGCGATGGAATAATCTGGAACGGGGGAAATTGAAATTAGTAGGAGAATATTAGTTTGGAACAAAAAAGCAAGCTTATAACATCACAAAAACATGTAAGGTAAGGAAAAAAATGATTAAAATATGTCCATTTTTACAAACCAAACTCATACATAGTCTAGCTCGTCGTCATCGTAGGTCATACATAGAGTTTTAATTTCATACATATTAACATACATAAACATGGATAAAATAATTTAAAAACTATTATAAATAAAAAAGTTTGGATATCGGCGGAGCCGAATGTACAAATACACTTTAAATTCGCATTTACATACATACATGCGTACACATACATAGCTTCACGCGTTACCCCTAGCCTAGGGTAGTCAGGAAGAACGGAGCGCCAAACGCTACGGTGAATTTACATAGGAAATATAAAATATAAAACTTACAGAGAAACCAATCACCATCACACACCACCGCCACCAAGAGACGCGCAAGAACAAGCAAACAGATAGACGATCAATCAAACAAACTATAATGTAAACGAACGAACGAACGAAGGTATATAAATAAGAACGAACGAACGAACGAACGTACGAAAGTTCATACATACATTCGAACGAACAAAAGAACGTAGATCGAAAAGAGCAAACAAACAAACACTTTAATCACATATTATTATTACCATCATTTTATTAACGACGACTTGAGCGAGTCCCGCTTTCTGCTAGAGTGAGACAGAAATAAAATGTGAAAGAGTGAGATAGCATGCTTTTATTACGCATAGGCTGTTTTAAAATAGAAATTTTCCTTTTTGTATTAAAAAGATCTGTTTAGAATTTTGTAAGTCACGGATTTCGAGCCCAAATTTATAAACTTAAATAGTAATAATATTTTCTTTTGTGTTTTTTGTTGTAATTCTTAATACCATTGTATTTTTTACAGTATTTCTTTTTATAAAAACCGTACTAAAAGCGGCACTTTTGTTAATTAAAAATTGATAAAATATATGATGTGCTAGAGTGAAACTTAAGCGCATACATACATAAAGTGTAAGATAGCATTATCAAGTTTTCAAGTGTATAGTGCATATAGGTCGTTATCCTATTGCATAAATCTGTAGGGATTAGTAATTCTAATGAAACTTATATTTAAGAATGGATACATGATAGAAGTAGAATAGATTACACTAGGGTTGCTTAAAAGAATCCTGCACCTTTACTTAATGTTTTTCGTAACTCGTTTTTGGAGAAAATTGCACTCATATGTTTTTTATGTGAATCGCACATCATTTGAAAGGAAATCGCATAAGGAATTGGAAAAACAATGGTTGCCAGCTTTCAGTCTGCCGTAAGTCCGGGGTTGCCTGGTTTAAAGAGGTCATTTAAAGTTAATATTTGCACTCATGTATTTTTTTAATGAATTATATATTAAATTAAAGCTTATTTTCTTCTCATCTCTAAAACACATGGTTGCCTGCCTTCTTTTAGGCAACCCTAGTGTAATCTATTCTACTATCACGTATCATTCTTAAATATAAGTTTCATTAGAATTACTGATCCCTACAGATTTAAGCGATGGGATCTTAGGCCAATATATTGGTAGTAGTAGTGTAGGTTCGATTACTAAACATATACGTATATATCTTTAGTAATCGAATCTACACTATATGTGCAAAATATACTACTGCTACAGTGCATTTAATGACAGGTTACAAATACAAAAAAATATTAAATATAAATAAATGACCTTTACGCTGGACCTAGTGTTTAGACATTCGTCTCCATTTTTGGCCCAATTTTCGATATATTGCATTTTGAATGGCGGAACTTAACACCGCATTTTGTCTTATTACCAGAACGAGGAAAACGAAAATAATGAATTTCTTTTGTTACAGTCAAATGTTGTCTATTTTTTATAATTTTTTGTATATACAGTACAATTGACAAATCGTACAATCGCTGTAGATGGCTGTGCAAGTTTTACTTATGTTTTATTATTTTCTTCAATAGTGCAACTGCTCTATATTTATATAAATACGTACTTGGACAATGGTGATCTGTCACTAAGATCCACCTTCTCATCCAGCCCTCGATGTACCGAAACTGAATCTAATTCTTCAATACGCGTCGATTGAAGATATTCCGGGGTTCGAAGCTTGTCGGGGGACTTTTTCTTGAATCTGCAGAAAAAAGAACGTTCAAGCGTGAGTCGGGATAAAAAATTGAAGTCATAGCTATGTAAGAGTATTTTTATTTTTTTATATAATTTCAAAGTTAGTTTCGCTCAGTTGGTACTTTTAATATAAAAAAATCCTACAAAATCTGAAGTACTTTTCTTTTCTTTAAGTGTGGCGTTCCGGACGTGCCAGTTGAGCACGTGAAAGTCAAACTGTTGTATGGAGAACAAAAGAAGGAAGTTGTACGGTAAAAAAGAGATAATGTTACACAATAAGTGAATACATGTTAAAAAGAGATCCAAATAGACTTTCATTATATCGCTATATTTTTCACATTTATAAAGTGTTATTCTAAAATGAGAAAATAATGATGCTTTTTTAGAAAACTAAGCTAAGTGATCAGAGCGCTTGGACTTTGTTCGAATTTTTATACGTTAACTAAATAGGACTTTTATATATTTTTTTTGTACACCGCATACAAATATATTAAATCGTTACGGCTACTTTACTTACTTTTAATTTTATACATTAAATGAATACTAATTTAATATGGTAATTGACCTAAATAAACAAATTACATCGATTTTGATCATTACAAAATAAGACCTATTTTAAAATTCATTTTTGTTATATTAAAATTTTGCAAAGTAAACTTTTGTTATTAAAAGTTTCAAGTATTATAAGTATTTATACAACATTTATTTCTTTGATAAATTAAATAAAAGGCCGAATGACTGACTGAATGAATTAAATACATATGATACAAAGGAGTTTGATCTAGCAAGTTCTAGGTCACATTTAAAATTTAACGAAAGACTGAATGAACGAACGAATGAACTAAATACATACGTTTTGAGTAATAAACTGGAACACACGACTGATACTGAACTCATTGCCATCGCTGCTGACGCCATCCACGGCTTAAAATATAATAAAAATTGAGGTTACACTTAATTATAATATATGAAATATCATATTTTATATCGAGGTTATCGTGTCGCAGTGGCACAACACAGCATCTGACTATAATCGCGATGGTTGTAAGTTCGATGATGTTCTTCCACGTTACCCCACTCGGGCAATGGAAAAAAGCGCGGCATTGAGTTCCGCTATTCAACAAACAATATCTTAAAAATGGAGCGGAAAGTGTTAAACGGCTGTCACAACACTAGGTTCCTTTGGCCGACTCTGCTATATGCGGGATAAAGTGTGAAGCTATAGACAACTCCGTTTCAAGCTATTATTGGTGACATACATACATTTGTAATCAAAGGAATAGTAACGACATAGAAATAGTTTTTTCCTACGAAATGAACGAAAGAACAAAAGAATGAATGAAAACGTACTTGTAACTGTAACCCATACATAGCGAAGGCGCCACTCGCTAGAGGAATCCCCAGTAAATTGTACACTGATGCAAATAAAAAGTTCAGTCTAATCCTTCTTACTGTAGTTCTAGAAAGTTCGAGACACGCTACCACGTCGAGTAGATCATTCTGTAAAATGTAGTATGGTATATGTAATTATTCGATCTATATACATAAGGAGTAAAAAAATACAGTATCTGACAGTGTGCTACTGAAATTTATATGAGTCAGGAAAAATAGTTGTCGAAAATATAAATAGATCACGTTTTTTTCATTCAAGTCATCATCGAGAACATTTATATATAGGATAAAAATCTATAATAGAAAAATTGTTGTTCTCTCATTCCTATCACTTTGTTATTCATGATAAACTATATCTTTTATTTATAAAGTAGAAACCAATTTTTACCATTCCATCCTAAAATATTAAAATTACGAACCGATAATTGACAAAATATAAATAATAAAATGGCAAACAACAGGATGGTAAACCACCAACAGTGTGAATAACAATATGGTAAATAACAAGCTCACCCTCATGAGCACGAGGTCGGCCGCCTCCACGGCCACGTCGGTGCCGCTGGCGATGGCGATGCCGACGTCCGCCTGCGCCAGCGCCGGCGAGTCGTTCACACCGTCGCCTACCTGCCAAATATTCTTCATTATATTTTTGTTTCAATTTAATTATTCTATAACTACCAGTCGAGTTTAATAGTGTTTTAGTCTATGGTAGCGGTATTCATGAGTAAGGTGATATTTACATATCCCCTTACTCATGAATACATGCTATGTTTTCTAAGCATTACACCAACTTTCAAATTTAGTCTTGTAAGGTAAGTTAGGATAAAAAATTATGTGCCCCTTTTAAAAATTATTGGGCCGATTTTGATTACGTTTTATCTCAGTTAATTCTAAAAACATATACATTTTAAAAACTTTAAATTAAACTCCAGGCACAGACTGAGGCAGCGCAGCGCCACGAGGTGTGACTGTAAAATCGACTGGTTGTGGGTTCGATCCCCACTCGAGGAGATGAAATATTTACTTAAATTTATATTTCCATTTCTTCGCTCTGGTGTCGAGGTTAAGCGCGGCGTTGAGTTCTGCCAATCAACACGCAATGCCTCCAGAATTGGGGAGGCAAAAAGTGGGGAACAGAGTGTCTTAACATGTATGCGGGATACAGCGTGAAGGTGATTTATTTATTTTTTAAATTAAACTCACCATAGCCACTTTTTGTCCTTTCTCTTGTAATTTCTGTATTTTGGCCACTTTGTGTGATGGAAGCACTTCTGCGTACACTTTGTTGATGCCCACCTTGAAAGTGAAATAGACATTTAAAAAAAACGTACATACTTGATAAGAAACGATAGAAACATATTTATATAAACGGAAACAACGTTTCAACAAAAAAATATAACTAAAAAATAGCTTTACCCTTGTTTCTGTATACCGCTCACTTTAAGACATTAAATATTGAGTGACATTACTAACTTTATCAAAACAGAGCAGATAATAAATATAATTCATTATCCGAGCGGACATTTTACCCATAAGCATCACGCTTACAGTCAGTATTACGCTGTCGCACTCCGACACCACTTAATACTAAATGGATATTATTTTTATTAGTATATATTATAGTAATATATACATATATACCAGTTATTATTGTGATTAGCATATTTTGCGTATTTTTTTATTATAGCGAGGAAATGAAAATATTATCTATTTCATGTCTTTGAGTGGGAATGGAATCCACAACTGCCACGTTTACAGTCGCACGCTTGTGCCACTGCGCCGAGACCGGCCATGACATGGACATAAATTACAGCACTTGTTTATACACAGTGGCGTAGTGTTTGAGTGTAAACGCGGTTACGGGTTCTATTAACATTTGCGCCAATGAATTATTCTCGTTTCCTAACTCTAGTGACAAATAATTTATATACAATCTCTCTCACCTGTCTCGCTATAGCCACGGCGGTTTTTCTATTATCTCCAGTCAAAAGGCACACTTCTAGGCCCATTTTTTTTAAACAGTACACAGCTAAATGGGCTTCAGGTTTTACTTCATCTGCTACGCCTATCGTGCATACTAGTTGGTCTGGAAGGCAGAGAAAAGAGTATTTAGTGACTTGACTCTTTTTTAGTTTCCATCAGATTTCAAGAGTGATTTCTATCAAAACTCTGGCGTCTTCTTCGGTGTAACCGAAGGCTTGATAACTTAACGTTCTATTTGTTTTAATTTCACGCTGTATTCCGCATGTAGCTGGGTAGGCAGATTTTTGTAACATTAGCTTGACACCTTACTTCAAAATGATGAAATCTTTATTTAATTCTTTTTGTTTAACAAAATCAAAGTACGTTTTACTTTATGTTAAGTAAATTTATTTCTTACTTCTCAGTTTTCTGTTTGAAGCCAGTTTTCTTTTTGTTAAAAATTTGTTTATTAATTGAAAAGTATTTATGGCCCTACTAAGTATTACTATAGACCTATCTTAGCAAATAAACTTACCATTAATAGCCGCCAATATAGCAGTTCTCCCCAATTCTTCATCTCTCTGTAAAGCCTCTTGAACTCTTCTCGGTACAGACACTCCGTTTCGCGCCATCCACTCTCTGTTACCTATTAATACTAGTTGCTCCACTTCCTGGAGGAAATAGAAACATATGTGATGTTTTAGGGTGGTATTCGGACATTATGGATGATGGTATTAAGGATTTTTTATATATAAATTGGACTTTTGTAATAAATAAGATTTCAAATCTTGGTAGAATAATTTATTTTGTATTTTATAACGTTCATTATTTAATTTATTTCAACACAATGGTACATCTAAATATAAATCTTAGTAACACTAAAAGAATAAAAATGTTGCTAATATATGACATCACACAACAATCAAAACACCTATTAGATAAAGGTCATATGTTGCAAAATGTTTATTCCTAGAAAATAAAGTCCATAGTTTACTATTTTTAAAAGTATATACAAATATATACTTTAGAACTATATTAAAAAGGTACTCATTTAGAAAACGTATAAAAATCTGAACGATTTGAACCCGCGCCTTTTGGAAACCGTCCAAGAGTTCAGGCCTAGTGGTCAGTCGTACGTTCTCAACAAGCCTTTGTCCACAGCCTACTTAAAATCTTGACCTATATCTAATCTATTAACATTAAAATTGTTTTATTCATTCATTCATTCATGTTTTGACGAGAATATTGCTGTTTATTTTACCAATATTATAAATGTGAAAGTTTGTGAAGATGGTTTATTCCACTTTCACGTACAAACTTCTGAAAAGATTTAGATGAAACTTTACAGTAATATAGCTTACACATCAGAATAATATATGGGGTACAATTTAATAAAAAATACTTATCAATATGGAAAAATCAATTACTAACCTCGTCCTGACTATGTAACCGTATAATAGCGTGTAATCTAGCAGCGGCTTGAGCAGAAGAGAGTGCTGCATCACCTTCCCCTCCCACTATTTCTACCGGAACACCCTGTAACTGGATTGTTGATCCTTCCCTGGTAACATTAGTAAAAGTATAGGTTCATGTACCGTTTAGGGGATTTATTTAATTTTTTTAGCCAGGTTAATGATCTGGATTAATGGATAAATTTAAAATCAACAAATATACATAATTGAAAAAAATTGTAAATAGTACCGTGTGTACTGCGGACATACGATATGGTACATTTATTAGGAAAATAAATGATATATGTATTATAAGCGTAACTAAGTAACAGATATATATTAAGTTTAAGTTATGACAAATATATTAATATGATTAATCATAATATGAATATTATTTTATTAAAAAATATATTTCTACACATATGTTATAATTAACGGACGGCGACAAGTCCCACAACTCAACACAATTTCTTTAAAATAGGCAAAAAATTATTGTTGCCGTAAAAAACTATTTTTTACTTTTACGCTTTATACCTAGCAAGGTATTGCTACAGCTTCAGCTATCTCTTTCAAGTCGTTAACGAAAAATATTTAAAAAATAGCAGCAATTATAATTTAAAAAAAAAGAAAAACCATGCTCACTTAGCACTCCCCAACAAAGTCTTCAACTGCGGAGAGTAAGTCACTCCGTTACGCAGAGTGATCTTAGCGCGGAGTCCACAACCAGGCGCGGCGGCGAACCCGCTACACGACGCGCGAGTGTCCCCCACCACGCTTTGACACCAGCGGACTATTGCTGAAATGGTGGAAAAGAGGAAAGTTTACTTTACTTTACTTACTGGGTATATATGTACAACCAATTTGTAAGGAAAATAAATGTTAGTAGTATGTAGTTCTTGATATATCAAAGTATTCTGAGTAGGTAGGGTTAGCTAACATATTTGCCTCGACGGATTTTTTTTATACATACACAATGTCTCAACGTTGTTTTAGCGCAAAGTACACAAGCAGGTGTGGCACTGGCGCCAGCGGACTGTTGCTGGGATGGCGGGAAGAGGAGAAATTTATTTTAGTTTTTGGCCCGAAGGACCAATTGTTAAATGAAGGAAATTTTGTATTATTTTGCAGATCGAAAGATATTTTTTTGGCTTTAGACAAGTTTGAACAAAATATTAAGTTGTAATATCATTTTACGTAGACGCCGCACTCCAGCGCCACCGGAAACACACTGCGCCACATAAAATTTTTTTTTTTTTTTTAGACGAAATTAGCTTGTCTCCAGTACTTTTTATTAAATATAAATTGGGAAATATAAACAATTTAAACACACACCCACAACAGCTTACAACCAAAGGCTTGTCTTATTTGTTTATCAAAAAAATATATATTAATAATGTTATTGAAATCTTCAATCATACTATTAAAGAACTTACCAGAAGCCACAGGGTGTTCGGAGTTTAACTCCGCAGCTAATATACACGCTAATACTTCAGGCAGAGTGGAGGGTTCGCCAGTGAGTAGAGACACTCGCGCTACAGTAGTGCTGCCTTGTGTTATTGTACCGGTCTTGTCGAATACTACTGTTTTTACCTATAAAAATATTGAAAGTTTTATTAATTCATTCATCAGTAAGTCATATGTATGAAACATTTTAGATGATAGGCAAAAAAAAATCTAACTAGAAAGTTGACTAGTAGGATTTTCAATAATAAACATATAAATATATTCATAAATGGTATTTAAGCCATCGCATTTATAAGGTTCTATCCAAGTTTTATTTTAATAGATATTAAAAAGTGACGGTGTACATGAATATAAGTAGAAGTTGGAATATACATGTTTATTTCCAAAATTGTTGGGAATTATGGTAGAACAAAAATTCATACAATTCATTTAATAAAATAAAAAACAAAAAAAATATTACTATCGAAGAGTGTCCTAACACTAAAAAAAAAGAGAAAAACACAAAAAACAAAAATTCATCATACCTTATGAGCATTTTCCAACGGCTCAGCGCCTTTTATAAGTAATCCTACTTTAGCCCCCACCCCCGTAGCTACCATCACAGCAGTTGGGGTTGCCAAGCCTAAGGCACAGGGGCAGGCTATGGCCAACACTGATAAAGAGAAATGAAAGGCAGTTTGGAAGATTAACTCCCAATCTGAAAATCCAGACTCTCTGTACATGGCCTGGAAGAAAGGAAATAGTTGAATTTAAGAATGGAATAGCTTCATTTTATATTGTATATTCCCGTTCACAAATTTCCACCCGATTTTCGAGATGGGCGTTGTCTTGTTACTACAGCAAGGAAGTGAAAATATGTATTTATTATTTCATGTTAAAAGTAGGATATTCGGAGTTTATGAAATTAATAGAAAATTTTTGTAAAATAAAATATATCTTTACAAAAAATTAATTTTTGTGAGGCAGGAGTCGAAATTATGCGTATTTAATAAATTGCAGAGAAATCATTCGCTACGTTTAAATTTATAAAAGACACAATGAACTCACTGGTGTAATATCTTGTATTCTTTTAATCTTAAGCGCTCCGCTGATAACCCAGCACACGAGCGTCAGGATGGATAAGAACACGACTATTGGTACGAAGTAGCTGTAAAAAAGTAATATGCTTTAAACATAGTCTTAGAAAAAATCAAAACATGTTGTTTACAGTTGTTAAAAGAAAATGTTGTCAGGAACAATTCTTCTAAAATATAATTAACTTAGACTGAAAGTTTTTTAAGTACACATGAACTCACCCCGCCACGGTGTCGGCGAGGCGCTGCACGGGCGCCTTGCCGCTCTGCGCGTCCTCCACGAGGCGCACGATCTGCGCCAGCGTGCTCGCCTCGCCCGTGTGCGTGGCGCGCATCAGCAGCGCGCCGTGCTGGTTCATGCTGCCGCCTATTACCAGCGAATCTGTGTCGAAATATACTATATAAACAACTTGTTCACTTCTTTGAGTAATTATATTGTTATTAATTGTAACTAAATGATTAAAATATTGCTAGTGGCGACATTTAGCTATATGTGTACTTCCTTACCATCTGTCAAAGTCATATTTAGTCTCTAATAAACTACTATCCAATGTCCATGCGTTTTATTGGGTTATGGGCCCAGATCATAATTCGCGATAAAATTGCAGTTTTTATTTCGTAATATTTACTTTTCGTGGACTATCAGTGTACCGTTTGATATTAAAATATAAAAACACGGTGGAAATCGCTCCCTTGTGGACCTATATCCAGATTGACTGTCAGCTACCTCGTGGCGTAGTAAATTTTTTGCAAAATGGCTGGAAGTTACATAGTGAATGTGCCTAAACTAAAAGGACGAGAAAATTATGATGAATGGGCGTTTGCAGCGGAAAATTTTCTAATGTTAGATGGTGTGGATATCCATAAACAGGAATCTACTGATGCCTTTTCAAAAAAAAAAAGGCAAAAGCAAAACTCATCATGACAATTGATTCATCTATTTATGTTCACATCAAAAACGAGCAAACAGTTCAAGGTGTGTAGAAACGTTTGAAGTGTCTTTATGACGACTCTGGTTTTACGCGTCGCATCAGCTTACTTCGTCAGCTAATTTCTATTCGATTTCAAGATTGCGAATCAATGGGGGCATACGTTACACAAATGGTGGATACTGCCCAGAAATTAAAAGGTACCGGTTTCCAGATCACTGAAGAGTGGATTGGTTCGATGCTATTGGAGGGGCTAACAGAAAGGTTTGCTCCCATGATAATGGCTATAGAACATTCTGGCATGATTATCAGTACGGACATTATCAAGTCAAAATTATTAGACATGAGTTCGGAAGTTGATACCAACGTAACAAACAACGCTTTTTTGTCGAAAGATTGGCAACACTGTAGCAAGAAAGCCAACATAGCAGATACACAAAAAAAGAAAATGGCGTCTTCGAAATCTGTCAAAGCGTTACGCTGTTACAAATGTAAACAACTCGGTCATTATATGAATAAATGTCCGAATAATAAAAATTTAAAAGTGAAATAAATGCTTTTAGTGCGATATTTATGCACAGTTCTTTTCAAAAATCTGATTGGTATATAGATTCCGGGGCAAGCTCGCATATGATTAGAGATAAGAATTGTTTAGAAAATGTCACACTCGGCCACAAAGTAAAGGAGATAGTAGTTGCAAACAAGGAAATAGTACCAGTTATATGCTCAGGAAATACAATGATTAGAACCATAGTTGATAATTCAGAATTCGACATTACAGTCAAGGATGTGTTGTGTGTTCCTAACCTGTCAACCAATTTGTGGGCTACTCCCACTAATTAATTTATTTAATAATTTATTTATATAAAATATAATTACACATATTTATTTATTTATTCAAAATCAATTATATTATATAAACGTCACAAATTTAAACAAAAATATATTTATTTAATTATTTTAAGATAACATAAAACACACAACCCACTAATCACCAACGTCGGTTAAATTTATTTATTATCTGCACGGCTATTGCTACCTGAGCCGTGTGACGTCATT